>WOGO01009102.1:0-10351 GCA_015342085.1 Leptinotarsa defecta
GCGTTGTTATCACACTCGTTATTACTATTAGTACTTGTCCAAGGACGTCACATTTTAAATAAAAAACAACTATTTTAAGTAATTATAACTTCACCAATATCGAATTTCAACACTCAAATCGCGATCAGGTCCTGAACTGAACACGACTCTTCTAACCATCCTCACATTCTATTGGTCACCGTAACATAACTTCAAATTTAATTTTATGACTCTTCAGCCAATCATAAAACTCGGTTAGTAAAAATCATCCAATACGAACCGCCAATTCTTCAATCCACGTGGACTAATTCGTAGCGGCATTATTTCTTTGAATTATTTTTTTTGGCCTTTGAGTTCGCCGATAGCTTCAAGAATTACAATATCGGTTACTTCGACTATACTATTCAGTACATAAAACTAACTACTAATTATTTTACATGGAAGGAGGAAATCCTAATAATTTTCTTTTCATTAATCCCTTGAAATCAGGAGAATGGATAATGAACTGGACTGGAGATTGTTCAGAAATCTCTTCAAAAATTTATATCGTGATAGAAGTCCTCTTAATCAAAAAATTTTACTCTGTGCTTGAAGATTTCACAAAAAATATCTGTCTATCATCTAACGAAATATTTGAATGTTTCCGAAATTTTTATGAGGACAAATTATAAAAGATTACTTTCATGTCAGTCAAGGTTCAACACAAACAACAGCGATGATCGATGTCATTTAAAAAAATATATATCCTCATTACACAAAAAAATAATACCTATTTAGGACCTTGGTATTGTTGTGGATTGATTCAATAAATATCTGTTGTTTAATACTTTTGACAATTTTGATGAAAAAACTACATAAATCATCAAAATGTGGAATTCCCGAGAACAACAAAATCGAGTTTACTTACATGGCCGACGAACATTCCAACAGGTGAAAACTCACTAATAATTTTACATGCCTTGAAAAACTATTTCAGACGTCTCATCCAGTTTTTGTTTTTATTTTTTAATCATTCGACTTGTAAATATAAATGGAAGAGTTATGTCGACCTTTTTTTGGGTAAACTTTATGCAGGTAAAGAAATAAAAAAACTACCTAGTTCAACTTGAATTCATTAAGTACTTAGTTACTTTGTTAACTTGTATTATACAACTTTTTTCGACTGACATCAAATGAAATTTAAAATGATTTACAAAATTAAATACAATAATTTTTTTTGAGAAATGTAGGTATACCTATTTATGCAGTAACTTACCGGAGTAAACAGGAAAGTTTTCCTCTTTTAACACCTCTATCAACTTTTCCGTATATAAATAATATTTTTACGTTTTTTAAAAAGGTCGACAAAGTCTGTTTTCCGAGAAGTTTTCCATCACATAAAACGATTCTCATTTTTTTATAGAATTCCATATTATTCATTTTGAATTCTTGAATCTTCAATTTCTTTACCTGTCACACTATTGCAGCGATTTCGCTTCCAAATAACGAAAAATTCAACTTCCTATAGAACACTTTTGACAATTATCAACTGTAAACTATAAGATCACACACTACACCACCAGTTTCGCTAAAACTATAGAGACCGACGTAAAGCTTGACGTTATGAGACACATACCACATATCTCAACAGACATAAACGTTATTCCAGTTACGTTCAAGTTTTATATTTGAATGAAAATGTCTCGGGAAATGTGTTTTTCCTCGAATCCGCATTACAGCTATCGGATTCTCCGGAAATCTATCCGTTGCTTATATCAAGTAAGTGTATATTTATATATAATCAATTATACGTTTAGTCAGTATCGAAAAAACATTTCTAGCGGCAAATTGGTAATTCCCACTCCACAAAAAAATTTGTGTGAGTAATTTTGAACTAAAAAGTAATTTATAGTTACCTATATACATATAAAATGCATCATAATCTACTGTGATTATATATCGGGACAACCAATTCGCTTATAGAAATAACGTGACGCAAAATGCGGTGAGAAATACAAACGAGACTTCAAGAAGGAGTCTAAGAATAAATCCCAGCGAATCCCATACATTTTCTCAGAATAATCCGGATAAATGTACAACCTTGATGCATTTCTCTCACCATACCTATGTCATTAACGCTGGTGTTCCTGGATATGTATTTATTATCAACAACTCAGCAGGAAAACTCAAAAATTCAATTTAATAATATTGATGAAGGTCCATTCATCTTCATGACGAAAATCATTCTGGCATCTTCAAAATTTAATCTAGATCTGTTTAAAATCTGTTTTTCCGTTAACCAGCTGTCGCACCCCTACAAGCGACAACCCTCAGAAGTCTAAACTTCTGCGAGCTAAGGATTAACGAGGTCTTACCTTTTAACGTGTGATTCCTAACACGGGTTGGACGATAGCAAGTGAAGATCGATCGTTCAGACTAGGGCTTGAACCACCGACCAACACAGCAGTCAATTCGAGTGAGTGAACAAAGCACCCAGACCGAACCGCTTGGCTACCGACCGACCAGATAGTTAGATACTCTGCTCATAGTCACAGCAATTAGATTTATGCGAGTATTCATGTGAAGAGAACATTAAAAATAAGAAATTAAATTATATTAGGTAGATTAACGGTTGAATTTCACTAGTGCCTAGTGAAGAAGTTCCGCGATGGGAAAAATCAATATACTTCTGAGTATATTTTTCAAATTTCACACATGATGTAATACTTTCATGAAAAAAAAACTATGCATTTACAGTCAGTGCCTAAACTAACATTTCAACTATAAGTTAGAAATTTGATAATGGGAACAAAACTATTGGTATCTTCCGGTTTCTCAACCTGAGAAGTGAAAAATAAAAAAAATTAAAAAGCTTCAAAGAAGATTAAAATCACTACATAAGTTGAGTTATGAGTAATTTCTAACAGAAAGTTAAGGACTTCATTAAATTCTGCGGGGTTAACAGCTAGCTTAACAGTTGAGTAAATTATCAAAATCCGAATATCAAAAAACTCAAAGAACTCTTAAGAATTCAAAATTTTGGAAAATGCGATTTTTCTTTCTGTTTGACGAAATCACTTGTATTGAAAATTTTTGGGTACTTCCAGCTTCATCTTTTGACGAATGTCACTTCATTTGATAGACAAAATTCATTAACACCAAGTACTTAGTTACTAACTGAATGTTTTCATCTGAAATTTATACCAACATTGGTACTCCACAAAAAATTATTTCGGTCAGTGGGAACATTTGAAAGTCAACTCGAGAGTCAAGATAACAGAATGTATGGATTTAAGTAATGTCATGATAATATTAATGATAATTGTGGATCTGTTTAATCCTAATTTCTAAGGGGTGAATTCAGCGAACTCAAAGTTAAAAAATACGTATCTCCGTTAAATGTAGAATACAAAATATTTCCAATATTGTAGTCTAAAAATAATTATGAGAATAACTACTAAATTCACCTCTTTAGCCAAAGAATTACTTTTATTATTACCTAAAGAAAGGTTGGTTGGGTAACAGGATCAATTTTTTTCTCAAAAAACAATTGTTTTCTTGCCGACGTTTCGAATTTAATTAAATTCTTCTTCGGGGCCCGAAAATTAGTTTCTTCGTGTTAATATTACTATTTCAAAAACCATTAAAATGTATCTAATATGTCTGTTAATGTATTTAAGAAACTACTTTTCGAGCCCTGAAAAAGAATTCAATTAAATTCGAAACGTCAGCAAGAAAGCAATGTTTTTTTAGTAAAAAATTGATCCTGTTACCTAACCAACCTTTCATCAGTAAACATGATAAGTAATGATTTACTTATAGACAAATTTCTGTTACCTACTTTCGGTATCATTCATTGCAATTTTACGAAAAATGTTATGTTCCAAAAGATCTGTTTTTTAAAATAAAATCTAGTCCAAGTTACTTATAATTTAAGTTTCTATAGGTGAAATTTGTTTGAGTTTATTCATTAAGTACAACCAAACATAAAATAATAATGTTTTTGAAATATTCTTTCTGATTTACACTCCCAATATAAATATGAATTTCACCTCAAAAACACTTTTGAACAAATTTTAATTCTTGCAAATTTTTTCTCAATACAATTTGAGAATTCTTTTTAAAATAATTGTTTAAAAAATTAAAATTTTCAATTTATTTTCTTAATGAACATGGATTACTTAATGGGCTTCTTTATGGACAATTTTTCATGCTTTGGGTTACATTATTGCATTTTTCTATTGGTGATAGAATTTTTAAAATCGGTTAGGAAGTTTTCAAGTTTATCCATTACAAAGAAAATCGAATATATCCTCTGTATACCACCTATTATAGACGAACACACTTTATATTGTTATAGATGAGAACTCTTTCATGAATGCTTGAGGAAACACTTCAATTTAAGTAAACATCAATCGATAATCTCAAATGGTCTGGAAAGGAACCATAATGATTCAATGAAGTTTCAATGTAAGTATATTCAAAACCTATTTTTGGGTTGGAACAATTTCGAAAGGAAAATAAATTACCCTCATTTTTTTATATTCTTTTGCGTCTGAACGATTTCAACCACTATAAACGAATGAAACATGGGATTTAAGTTGGAGCATCCATGCACTGTAACTAATCCTCAAAGGCACTAACTATAACCAACGCTCCCTCTCCACCAACACAGAGCACATCACATAATCACCTGTTATTCGACGAAAGTAAACACATATTCACAAACACCAAACCGTCAGCTTTACCATAACACAACTAAAACTGCACTTAGGTAATTTCCAAATAAAAGTTACATTGTTTAAAACTAAAACACACGCCAGCCGAGCGCTCACGCGGTCTCTCCGACAAATTTCGAAAATATACTGGCAGGCAAAGGGGCCAGAATTGTAAGGTTAGAGACCTACACGAGATTCTAGTTCCAGACCCATTTACAACACACAATAATACTACGGTCGGTCGGCCGCACTTTAAGTGTGCCTTTAGGCATTTCAGTGGCGTTCAAGGCCTATGCAGTTCGTGGACGGTCTCTGTATTGGCAGCTCGGAATGAATTATCACAAACTTACGTCGGTTTCTAACATAAATCAGTGGATCTGAGAAATAGTGAATATTTTTTTAAATATACGTTGATTTTACGTTTCAATTTGTGAATTGAAAATGTATCGTTTAAATAGAATTTCAATGTAGGTGTCAAAAGCTTCACGAAATTCAATGAAAAGAAATTTAGTTTCACTATTTTATTGGCACGGTCATTTGGTTCTGGAAATTTCACCGGGAGTTTTAAAAAGGGGTAATTTCATAGATTTATTTGTGCTCTTTCCGAATTTGAACGTATCTTTGTTACTCTCAACTCCAATTTGGAAATTAAGCCTAAAGGCAGTTTTTTGACAATACCCCCGTTATTCAGACTCATTTTACTATAAAATCATTCATATATATACCAAATTGAACTAGAGAAAAATTTCCTACAAATATATGTAATAATTGAAATTTAAAGGGAATATTTTTGGTAGATTAATTTTTGAGAAAGAAAGTTTTTGGCCTTCTACTTCTGATAATTGTTTTCGTAAATTCAATAGCTTTGGCGTACAATAGCAAACCATTATACATCCACGCCAATATCTGACATTACATTTCAACAGATTACATTTGTGAATGCTATAGAGAACTTGATGAGAAAACTTGAGAATGAACTGGTTGAATTCGAGCAATGTACGCTACAGCTAAATTATGGGTGCAACATTTCAAATGTTTCTTACATTAAAAAAACAATTCTTCGAGGCAGAAAAACTATCAACTGGAATTAACATCTTGACACTATCTGGAAAATGATGCCTTATTTCCATGCCAGTGCATGACCACTTCTTATAACTTCTTATAGGAAAAATCGTTCCGCTGATATTTGGAAAATAGGCTTGATTTAATGAAAGAATGACGGCTATAAAACAGAATACGAATGTTTCACAAATAAAGGATACTTTACTATTAGACGTTCCAGCAAACATTGTTGTACTACTCTGTATTTGATTAACCTTGAAATGAGGAGCTTGCGGCTCAAAATGACGACTGAAAAAAATTGATTGAGGAATTAATTACCTATGTTACCATTTTCTATTTCTGGATGTAAATGAAATCATGTGAATAAGCACTGGAATTATCGGAGATGAAAAATAAACTATTACAGACAACAGCACAGCAAGAACTCCACACGGAAGAGAAGCCGCCACAACCAGTACTTGTACTTGCCTACATCAGATGATTGTCGGAAAGGTTAAAAAGGACTGGGTCCAAGAATAACATCAGAACCTGTTTCAGATTTGGGAACACTATCAGTAGCAACCTCACGAAAACCAGGCCACCATACGCGGAGTGCGATTCCAAGAATTGCATTTACCCTGCGAGTGCGGAGATCATATATCGGTGAAACTAAGAAGCTATTCCTAACAAAGCACGTTTTACTTATCAACATAACATCAAGTGGGCTCAAGCTGAAATCATCCACAAGGAGGAACACTGTTTTAGGAGAAAATTCTAAGAAGCCGCATATATTTTGTCCAACAACGCCTGTAGCCAAGCTAGCGTAGAGATACGCAACGCAAACCTCTAATCAAGAGGAACACGACCAACTACCGCCAAGACGATTGTGGATACACCTGAAAACGATTGTGGATATTAACAATCGAAACGTCGTCAAGTAACTTGGTTTGAAATCTTTTAATTTTTAATTTTCATCTTGTGTTAATAGTTCAATTTTTTTATTTTTTGGTTGTTGCTTATATTTTATTTCATTGTAATTTTATTTTTTTTTGCCTAATATAATTGTTATTTTTCAGCTAACCTTTTTAATTTTTTTACATATTCTTTCAGGGATTTCAAATCAATTTATATCATATTAGACAATGAAAGTCCGAACTAATGAAATGCAGCATGAAACATTGTCAACCACCTTCAAACAAACTATTACATATCTCAAGAAATTGATAGTCTAAAGGTATAAAACGAGTAGGTATATTCTAACTTCCACTGCAACCTGAGAGGGTTTATTATGGTTCACATCTATTCGAACTTCACCAAATCCAGTTTCTTGAGTAAGCCGATTCATTCATTTGATGAATGATCTTTCAGGTCAGCTGGCAACAGAGTTTGGCTGTGCTGAACGCTGAAAACCGTATCTGGGTCGCTGGAGTCTTTGATCAATATCCACCTCCTCAGCTCAAAATGTGGAGAAATAAAAGGCTCCTTATTTGTATCCTTGTTACATGGGTGAGAATTGAGGTATTTTAGACAACGTCCACCTCCTCTTGTAGACTAAGGTTATTTGCAGGATCTCTCCTCTGGGGGAGATTGTTTCCTGACTTGATGCAGATTTTGCTTGTTGCTCAAGAACTTGGTGCAAGGCAGATTCATAAAATATCTTGCACTCCTTGCAGAGGGACGTTGGTGCTGGTATTTGTAATATCATTGGCAGCGATATATATACGACTTCCACATGATTGTGACAAAACTGATATTACCATCGCGGATGGTGTGGAAAAAAGTTTGGTCTGTGACATTTCGATCGGTACTAAAGACGATGAACTTGTAGGAACTGGTCCATCAAGAATAGCGGAGCGAAGGGAAATACCACGAGTTACCAATGAGTTTTTCGACTAAAATGCATTTTGAAACGTTATGGACGCTCGTACGCCAAAACTATTGATTTTACAAAAAAAGGTTGTTGTATAAATTGTACAAAATTTCGTATATAAATGTTTCTAACGAGAGAAGATATTGTCAAAAAAACTGGTTTTAGGTGCCTTTTTTTAATGTGGTGACAACGTTGAATTTCGGAAAGAACACACCGAAATTCATAAAATTACCCGTTTTCAAAACTCCATGAAAACTTTCCAGGTAAAACGAGCAAATCACCTTACTAAATACACATAGAATGTAAATTTAACAAGTATAGATAGTGAAATACCTACGAAAATACAAATAAACCTTCACCCAAAGTAAACAAGGATAAAAATAAATGAAGTCAAATTCGAAATAGGAGTGACTTTATAGATAAACGAAGAGTTTATTATATATATTTTTTTCAAATAGTATCGAATTTCAGGAAGTATCTTTAATTCAATTTCTTATTTACCTGCACGAATATATCCCGAATATATTGCCTACCAAACTATGTTCAATTGTTCATGGCTGAATTATTAATTTTTTTACCATTTTTCTCCTACTTCTTTATCAAACAAATGTTATTCAAATTAACAGTTTAAAACATAAGGAATATGCCTAAAAGTTATTACCTACTTATGGTTTCCGGGCAAGCAGGTATACACAGGTAATAAACAATTGAAATATAAAGAAAAATAAAAATAATTCAATTACAAAACGCACTGATATACTGTTGCGCGAGAGAGAATGATGGGTGATATATTTAGTGCAATAGAGAAGGACGTTGCATAGCAGCTGCGACATGTCCGTTGAATGGAAGCGATTGAGAGAGACAGCACTTCTCTATTGCCGAGAATTATTTTGGAGTAACTATGACTAGCAGGTGTTAAATATTATCACAATGTTTTTCAGAAGTTATAAAAAATGTGTAATCCACCAAAATCTGTTGAGTAAAGTCGTAAATGTTTTCAATATTTTCAAGTGTTGTTTTTCTTTGCTTCTTCTCAACAGGAACGAATGGAAAATATATTTATAAAAGGAAAAAATATTCAATGCTAACACACCAATTTGACGGATTTTTTGCATGCAACTGTTATGCTACGTCATTCTTTACGGCAATAAAGCAGCAACGGAAAAGTGAAAAGTTGTTGGTGAAGGAAGTGATTCAGCACACTTTAGGACTAAAGATTTCTCATGTTCTGGGTAGGTTATATTAACAACTTCTTGAGTATCATGCCTTTTTGCGTTCCATCAGCCATGTTGCAGAACCAGTCGAATCACAATTAGAAAAATTCTCACGAGAAAAATATCAGATCGAAGTTAGGTTCGAATCTACGATTTTTGGATCGTGAGTGACGCATTACTTGTGCCAATTCACCACTTTCCTTCTATCTTTTGGCACTAAATATCCGATGATACACTATTTTTTGCAATTTCTTGGTCATCTCTTTCGAGGAGTCAATTTTCGACTCTACTCCTAGAAATATAAGGCGGGTTCTACATGTTTCACATTTTTATGATCTGCTTTCATCTATACTCTGTCAATCTAAGCAACAGAGTGCTTCAAAACATTATCATGCATAGTACACGTGATCTACCAGACAAGGCTGCTTGTACAGAGTCGCAATAAGGAACGACCGATTTTTTTCAATAATATGCGGCTAGGCATGTGGTAATTTTTTAGGTGACGTGTAGGGGCACAAGTTAGCAGTTTCATCAGCCGTATCAGTATTTGACATTTTAAAAACTTCAAACTTTGAAATACTGTATATGTACACACCACAGGCGTTAAAACGTAACTGTTCACTCCGACACTGTAACAATGAATTCCGTCAGCCGATTGCAGCTTAATCTGATTGGGCAGCGTAAAGAGGCTTGTTTATTTTGCCCAATAGATGCAAATGTGCGTGGTGATCACGCATCTATCCCTGTTTGGGTTACTTTGTTTGTTGAATGGATATAGTTTAGTTATCTGCAGTGAAAGACACGACGAATCTCGTTCGACGGGATGCTTCAGATGGCAGCTTCGTAAAGGAAGGAGATGTCATCTCCCTTACTTTATCCGGCTTGACAGTTGAATCCAGTAATGCATTCGTGGTTAGGCCTACGCAACACTGATGGAAACTTGGCGGATCGAAACTGCGCTGTCTGGTGTTGGATCACGAATGCTTTGCTATTCGTGGCTTGAATTTTTTGTTTCGAGGAAAGATATCACCTTAACAGTATATCACTTGTTGAATAAGAAAGTACATAAATGTCATTTTTCAATCACACAGAAGAGTAAAACTTCTATTTTAAGAAATGTTTCCTGATACACCGCCACAAATTGTTTTTGGACTGTGGAAGAAATATTAAAAACTTGGTCGTCTGGTTCATTTCTTTCTAGTAAGAATCATTGTCGAGGAAACCTTTGGAAGGGAACGGTAAGGATTCAATATGCCGCCTTATATCGGTATCCATCTACATTTTTCACTTTACTCTTTTGCAGAATCTAGTAGATAATTCTACTATTCAGATAATTTTGAGAGAGCACAAGTATCACTAACAATTGAAATTTACTACGTCCATAATAACGATGAGATTGGAACCTTTGGTGTGAAAGTTGAATAACTTTTTTCGAGATCAATTGCCACCAAACACCAAACTGATATATTTGCACTCGACGCGCGTTTCGCCAACAAAGTTAGCATCCTCAGGAGAAGAAAATTGAATTTTATTTTTCATTTTCATTTTTT
>WOGO01009103.1:0-13806 GCA_015342085.1 Leptinotarsa defecta
ACAAAACGAATAGTAATATAATAATATTCAAAACAAGATTGAAAAAATATTTTGTAGAGTCGTACTTTCATGACATTAATGAATATTTTGCTAATTCATGGTTTTTTTGATTTGTTGTTTGCTTGTTTGTATGGACGATATGTTCAAAGTAATATACTTATGTGTACCTATATATGTCTGTGTATATACATTTTATAACTTGTCCTATATCATGTGTATGATCTTGAAGGATGAATAAATATTATTATTATTATTATTATTACTATTTCAAAGTTACATGATTCTTTCGTCTTTCATCTTGAACGAATTCAAATAAATCAGGCTTTGAATATTGAGTGTAACACAATGCATCAGTGAAAACCGCTGCCAAATCAGATGAAACGTTTTCGAGAACGCACGAACGCACAAACATTTTGAATTTTTTTTTCGGTTTTAGAACCCGTAATAACCGTTTATTGAAACGTTCAATACAGGTTTTTCTCAAATATCTTCCATGTGATGGCAACAATTATTTACAAGTTTATTGAACATACTGGTTTCGAGCTTTCCGCTGATACAACAAATTTTAACATGTTTGAATTCGAACTTTGAATTCAACCAATCACATACTTCACTGATTCAATCAGCTTTTTGGTAGTAGCAACATCTCAGATCAAATATACTGAAAATCCTATTTTTCTACATCAAAACACTGATATCTTTTCCAACGCCAAACATAAGACCATGGTTCATCTGTATGACAATGATAATCAGTTGTTATCATCTGTTGTTGACGTCAAAACGGTGATTAAAATGGTGTAGAAGGAAAATATCAGTTTTGTAGAAAAAGAAGTTAAAAACACTGACAAAATAAAAAAATATAAACTTTCCGGGTTTTTGGGCCATGGTCTGCAGGTTTTTCATTATTACTGATTATGATTGAGGCTCATTTGAGATATGGAATTACCTTTTGGGGATTTTGTTGTCAACAATTACTACAACCATTGTTTGTCTTACAAAAAAGGGCAGTTAGATACCTATGCAAATCTTGAATGCGTGAACCCTGTAGACCATTATTTATCAGCAAGGGCATTTTAACCCTCACCTGCATTTTTATTCTCTAGGATCTGTATGCCTAATACACAAAAACCTCAATACAGTTGATACCCCAAAACCAAGCAGTCAAATGAAATATGTTACAAGGCAAATATTGGAAAATAAAATATCTCTCCCTATTCCTAAATCTACTTTGACAAAGGATTCTCAGATTTATGAAAGCAAAAAAATATATAATTATGAATCCTCCGAAATCAGAAAGGAGAAAAGTTATCACAAATTCGGAAAAATAATGAAAGTAGCTCTACTCAAAAAAGCATTCTACAATCTCAAGGAATTTTACAGTGAAACTCTGCTATGATTTGATTTTAGATACGATTTCATTCTCAGTATATATTATTTTTATTTTATCTGCTTTTTTAGTCAATTTTTATGTGATCTTTTTTTATACTCAGTCATTTTATCTATATTTGACATATGTTTATTTTTCAACTGATTAGTATAGGGTTTTTCTACTTTTGTAAATATTTTGTATATTTCAAAAAGCACTCTTTAACATTTTTTTTCCTAATATGTTTTGTCAATAAGAACTTGATTTCTTGGACAATAAAGTATTTTTTTCTCTCTCTCTCTCTCTCATTGCTGGTATTTGACTCCGCTTTTATATCATCATCGGCTTCTCTTTATTATATTACCTGACCTTATTTGTGTACAATTGAGGACAGGTAACCAGATTTCATTATTGTTCAATGCTTCTTCTTTCTGTTGAAATTGTCTGTGTTTCTAATGCCCCTCTATATACTTTCGCATTGTGATTTTTAGTTTTATCGGGTATTACTGGTTCTTCAAATGCGACAATGTGAGTGCCTCTGTATAAAATTCACATTCTTAGCTTCTTCCTTTCCTCCATTGAAAACTCGAAATGTCATGCGGATCAAAATTTTGAATAATTCATTGTTGATTCATTGTTCAATCGTGAATATTCATTAATTCTCAGGTCGGTATTCAAGTTTACTGAGGAATCTTATGTAGACTGCTTCTAAACAATCATGATATTATTTTTAGATCCATGCCTTAAATGAACTGTTTACTTGTTTTACTGGGAATAAAACTGGTATGATACGACGCTCAAAAACATTTACAAAGTATAAACAACTTTAGAAATCAAACCCTCAGGCGACATTTTTTCTTTTTCAAAATTTGAATATTTAATTGTATGATTATAGTCAGGAAATATTATCTGGCGGAGAAGATGAAAATTTGCAATACACTCAAATCAAATTATTCTATCCCCTATAACAAAAATAGACCGTTCTCGATATATTCATTCGTTCATTCTAAAAACTTAGAAATTTGAATCTCAAATAATTCACCTATGAAATAAAAAAATTGAATAGATTACGAAAATGCGTCACTAGGTTAGATTGGGTTAGGTTCAAAGTCAGTGGGACTATTCGAACCTCCACCGCAACCCGCAAGGGTTTATTATGGCTCACATCTATTCACCCTGGACCAAATCAACCCAGCTTCTTAAGGAAGCCGATTAGCTTGTTTGGTGAGGGATCTTTCAGGTCAGATGGTTAGAGTACGGCTCTGCCAAACTTTAAAAACCTGATTCGATCCCCATCGGGGCAGGCACAAATAAGAGTTCATCCCTACTGTAGTCCACAACTGTTTGGAATCAAGCTTCGAATGGAGAATAAACGCCTTGGAGGAAGCCAATCCTGGAAGATTCTGCCAGAAGTCCATAAATCTTCTTGCCATCCAGATGTTCAATATTTGTTTGACAAAGCCTGAAGCGATACCAATGACAGGTTCTGGTCCGATTAAGGTGCCTGCAGCACCCTCCTTTGCAAGGAAATCAGCAAGTCTCATTATTTTCCAGAGAAAATCTGTTAAGTCTTCTTATCGAGGAGAGTCGTTTTTGGCACTTTGCTACCAATTTAGACGTTGCTCGGTAGGAGCCAAGAGCTTGACTGACGCCGCTTGACTGTCCGAGAATATTTTTATGGACTTGTGTATGAGGTTGGATTCTCCCAATCTCTCCGCACACAATTTAATAGCGTAAATTTCCGCTTGAGATACGGTCGCATAGGTTGCTAAGCAGGTTTATATCTCTGTCCTGGGTCTGCGACTGAAAACACCTGCACCAATGCGTTACTAACTATTCCTCAAAATGCTGAATTTAATCACGTTTCAGGCCTAAGATTCCCAAAATTTTAATAAAAATGCTTGAAATCGGTGACTATTCCTGAAGATATATAAGTGGGTTGAAACTTGCTTTTCATAAATGACTCACCCTATAAATTTAGGGGCAGTTTTGAAATTCCGCGACGATTTCAATTCATTTTCATGTTATATTCCCTAAATCTAAAATAAATACGTACGTCCATCGTAAAACTAGGAGTTATTGAATTTTTACTTCGAAAGGTTCAGGAAGTTTGCTAAAGCAAACAATTTGAGGATATATGATATTCATTGAATCATCTTATAAACGAAGCATTTGTTTAAAACAATTTTTCGAATGATTGATGAAAAATCGAAAAAATCATATCAATGTAGCTTTTATCACTGAGATAACAAATTGAGTGAAATATTTGGAATATTTTTTAGCGCTATATTTATGTTTAACATTTTTTATAGGTTTCGATTGTTCATAAGTAATTGTGAAATTGAATTCATTCAATGTTTTCATGTGAAACTTTGACTTGGAAAAAAATTGTCAATCAACAAAAGCACCTAGGCACTTTCCAAAGGCAAAAACCTACTAAAAAAGAGCATTTTTACTGCATGTTTGTCAGCGGCTGGTGTGGTCATCTATAAGTTTCTATAACCGAGCCAAACCACACACAAGCTGATAATATCAGCTTCGGTGGATTTTTTATTCATTCTAAGCCTCATATTACAAAAATTTTTTTAATCATTTGATTTTGTAACAATAGAAGGTCTGTATTTTTTTCGCTATTTATGAATAAACATTATTATTATTACTAAACCATCACAGTCCTATTTGAGGAAAACGACGATGTACCAAAAAATTCGTCAGCAGCAGCCGGCCCTGGTTAACAAAAGATGTCCGATACTGCTTCACGACAACGCCCGTCCGCATGTTTCACAAATCATCGTTCGAAATTCAACGAATTGAGCAAAGTTCTGCCTCTCTCATCCTACTCCCCAGACTTTTTGGCAATTGGAACCAGGCCAAAACCTGGAGGATGACGCATCCTCAAGCAGGTTTTTCATCACCTTAAAAAAAAATATGCAGAGTTATTATTTAATTTTGTATATTTTCCACATTTCACTTCACAAAGGATATCGTACTCTCTCGCGTTGTGAAAATCGTCCAACCCGTATTAGGAATCACACGTTGAAAGGTAAGACCTCATTAGTGCTCAACTCCCACAAGTTTCAACTTCTGAGGGTTGTCGTTCGTAGGGGTGCGATAGCTGGTTAACGGAAAAATATGTTTTAACATATAATTTTTCAACATTCTTTCCACCCAAATGTTCAGTTTTTTTCACATCATTATGGAAAAGTCCATTCCGATGTGGAATAAAATCAATTACTTACTATCATATGTTACATAATCAGGACTAATATAAACTCATATCATTGTACATCGGTATTGAATGTTGAAAATCATCATTAGACTGAAATCATTTCCGATAACATCATCATTATTGATCAAGCACACGAACTATTTAGAATCGCAGTTCCACTTATGGCTACCTCACCGTGTATAGTCGAAAAACTTCAGTAATAATATTCCTTCAATCACTTGGTTTCATTTTGTTCAATCAGTACAATGGAGGATGTTATAGTATCGGTTGAGAACGGACGTATCGCCGGCCAAAAAGAAAAGGATTACAAAGGTGGAAAGTTTTATAGCTTCTGCGGAATACCATACGCCAAAGCGCCTGTTGGTCATCTTAGATTCAAGGTCAGTTTCATTTATGATAACAATAAATAATAATATATTCACCAGAAATAATGAACTATACAAGCTAATCAGAATTATGTTCGCACTATCTTATCACACTTGGTCATCAAGATGCATGAAACAAAATGATTGAATAACGCATTTTGCGTCAAATTTCTTTTTTCAATTCAAAGCTCAGTACCTTAATTTTTTTATGTCATGATAGATCTTCATTTCGGACATGAAGACAAAAAATAAGTTTCTGGTTAACCCATTGATAACTCCAATAGAATAAATTGTGAAATATGAAATACAAGTACTTGTGATGCACTTTTTGGAACCTTTAGTGTGGTAATGAATATCACCGGGTTTTTTCCCAACACCAAACCATTATTTTAGCACCTCGACACATGTTTCGATCACCAAGTGATCATCTTCAGAAAGAAGTTTGATTTTCCTTTTGAAGATGATCACTTGGTGATCGAAACATGTGTCGAGGTGTTAAAATAACAGTTTGATCATCTACAAAAGGAGGATTGAACAGTTTGATCTTCCTCTTGAAGATGATCACTTGGTGATCAAAACATATGTAGAGGTGTTAAAATAACGGTTTGGTGTTGGGATAAAAGTCCAGTAATATTCATTGAAGTCATAGTATATATAATTCCAATACCTGACAATTTTTGGTCAAATCTATTTCGGAAAGGTTCGTTGATAGTGAGATTGTGCTAATCAACGATGTTGATTCATGTTTTATTTTCTGGTTACTGTGTTTCTCGTAGAAGAATGTCAGATCTAGGAGGTGCACCTGCCATCATCCATCAAACCGTTTTGGAAGAGACCTGTTTCGAAATATCTTTCAGCAACAGACAACCTCCCAACCTCCATGGTGCTTCAACGTTGTTCCTTCTGGAAGTCGATGTAGACGCTGACCTGCATACTTTTCTGTTCAGCTCAAGCCAAAATTCACAACAGTGATAAACGATATTTTTCCATTATGGCAATTTCACAACTGGCTGTAGGGTACAGCAACCTTGTCAGTGAAAAACCATTGTCTTGCTCATTCCGTCATTGTCAGTGGTATCGGTTTTTGTCTGTGATACATTCAACAGTAAATTTGATTTTTTTAATCTTCTACATAATAACTATGCATATTCACAAATTGTCATTTACATTCCCCAAATACACCCAATATTACTGCAACTTTGTTCAATGAACATTTCTCATTTGGTGTCCATGAATAAATTTTAAAATTTCCTTAGACTTTTTTCTTACTACTTGAGGAGCGTCTGATTTGTCTATTTCTTTAAGGTTACAAAAACACTTCAGCATTTTTGTAGTTTTTTCCCATCATTTTCATGGAACCCACTCCAATCATTTCGTTTCCTATGGTCACTTGAACAGGTCCTCTCCCGAATAAAAACGGAGATAATGGTAATTGGGTTACTGCAGCTGCTCAGGGCATGTCCTGTTTTATAATAATTTTTCGTCCTCAGACTTGCACAAGCTATACAGCTGATAATGAAACAAATAATCTGGTTTCAGTTCCAGTTGAAACGAATATCGATATTTTTCTCGAGCACCACAGGTTCTATCCAGACAACTTTGTTTGGATGGAAGTTGCGATTATTGAAGTCCTTGGTGGAAAGATGCCTCCTTTGCTCTCGAATATCAAGATAATGCCGGAACTGAGACAGAAATCTTAGCTGAATAAATACAGAAGGCTGTTGAAATGCCTCACAATGTGAGGAGTGGTATTGGCAATAATACTAATAATAAGAACACAATTATTCATATTTTTGGATCACAACTGAAGAAGAATTCGTGTTACAAAAGCTGTTATCAAGGCTGTTACAAATAATATTCTTTGTCATATGTCGAACGTTCGGCAAATCTATTACCTTTTATGGAATTATAGATTTAGAACAGTTGCTAATGAGAGAATGAAAATACCTTTCAAAATAGAAACTGACCAACACATATAAATCGATATACATCAAATTCACTGATTTTGTACTTAAAATCTACATATGAATGTGACACTGGATGTTCTCATGCAATAAGTTTTTTTCGGAAAGAGCAGTAGTTAGCCTTGGAATTTAAACTGCGTAGTGGAAAAATAGGAATTCATTAACAAACTTGTTCGGATTCACTCCCAGATACATTATACAGTGCTGATAATAATAATGAATGTCCCAGTCACAGAGTGATGAGGTGACTCATTTCTTTTATACGGATCACCTCGGACAACTTTATGCAAATGAAGAAACAGTTCTCCATCAATGCTTGAGGGAGTCTTACCATCGGTTTGAAATTCTGGATAGACAACGACCTTTCTCAAAAGAGGACGATGTGTGGACTACAGAGAAGATATACAGCTCGTGAACGGAAGCATCCTGCACCATCAGGATTCCAGGGAGACCTCGAGGAGGAACAACGTGACCTCAGCGAAGACCTCTCGCCGCGTACCACTCCACAGTCGATTTTCTGTGGAAGGTACCACCCACTATTCCCACGCTAAAATGCACAATGCCTAAAAATACTGGTCAGGAAAATTTTGGAACATCTCAATATCAACAAGATGTCTGATCCTGATAAGGTGCCCATCATCGTACTTGAAACGTGCGCAAATGAACTAGCACCAGTATTTTGTAGACTTTTCGAGTTATCTTACAAGGAAGGGGTTTTTCCTTCTTGTTGGAAAACTGCTCGCGTTCAACCTATTCCCAAAAAAGGCAAGAAGAATCCTCTAAATAACTATAGACCAGTCCTTTTGCTATCAGTGATATAAAAAATCATGGAGAAAGCCATAAACCACCATATCCTTGAATATTTGGAAGGCTTCAACATATTGAGCGATCATCAATATGACTTTAGGAAACAAAAATCAACAGACGACCTTCTATCGTATGTCACTAACGCAATTGAGAAACATGGAGAGTCAATAGCTGTTGCGCTTGATATCTCTAAGGACCGAGTGTGGCATGATGGCTTGCTGGCCCTTAAAAAACAAACTCTAACAGATCTAGGCTATCAGGAAAGCTATCAGGGAAGAACAAAGTTGCTGCTATCAATATGCTTACTATTTTAGTCACACATTTGCAGTAGTGAAGGGGACTCAGCAAGATATGTATTGAATAGACGTGAAAACCCGAAAAATGATGCATCTTCATAGGAGTATGCATCCCAAATCATACATTTCACAGTTTCACTGTGTGTGTCTAGATGATACTGATGTAGCCTTGTGAAATCATCAGGAGAAGATACTTTCAATTCATTGAGGCCTAAAATTAATGTTTATTGCGCATTGCAAAATTGAATTCAGTCAGACTTGAAGGACTGATGTTTACTGTCCGATTGGGTGATAGAAATGGAGATTTCTTTCCTCAAAGTGAATTATACCACCCGTTCATGTTTAATTTTCAACCCACACCAGGCTTTTCTGGCGAGCTTGTTACATAAATGTCTACTCATTCTCCTCGTGATTTCTTCTCATGATTTCAGACTTCAGCTGGTAAGTTTGTGTCGAGCATGTGTCGAATTTACTATCCTTGCTTTCCTCATCGTTACAGAATGTGATGGAGGATTATTCCTCCATCACATTCACATCTCTTTACGCTTTTCTTGGTTTGTTCGTTCCATCATTCATCACCAAACCATGGATCCTAATGTTATAATGGGTTTGGAAGCCATAGGTTAGAGCCTCTATAAATAAATGTTCCACATCACCTTCAAGTTTCAGAGGTCTTAGACTTGCTTTTTAGGTCCTCTTGGTGAAAGCTACTGAGATCGATATTTTTAGGTTTGTGTTCGGTCCTTCTTCATCGATCCATCTTTTTGTAATAGTCAGTTCCTGCTGCATATTTCTCTGTATGACATATATCTGCACTGCCTATATTCCTATTAATAATTGAACCAGTACGAATAATATATTTTACACAGTTCTTGATATCTGATTGAGTAATTTGTCATAACCTCTGTTGTAAAAGTCTCTCGATTCATTCAAAGGTTTATCAAGGGGCTGAAGTAGAAAAAGCTTGTATGTGTCTAAATTCATAATTTTAGAAATTTTGCTAAGCAATTAGCTTGAGAGTTCAACAATTTGGTCCCAAGTCTCGAAACTTCATTTTGAATTATTATACTCGAAAGAATTTGCTCAAATTGGAGTATTTTGCGGTACGATCAGTCTGGTGGAATAGGATGGGATATTCTTTTTTAGACAATAAATTCGGTATATCTCTACAAATACTCCATGTATGTGATCGGCATCGATCCCTTGATATACTCTCATTTCACCGACATTTATTTGACGAACTCCAACAATTTTTAGCCTGACCATAACTATTTGTCAGTTTTCGTTTTTATGTAACTACAAGCTACTTTATCAGCACGTCAAAATATACTAATTTGACTGTTTGTTATCTTTGAACCGCATTATATGCATTTACGAATTACTGATTTTGGTGAAACTACATTAAATGGATGAAGAGAATAGATGATGATATAGCTCATTTTTCATTGTATATATCTGACAAAAAATTCACTTGAATACTTCATTTTCCAGGCTCCAGTTCCCCTTGAGCCATGGACAGGAATAAGAAACGGAAAAAAAGAAGGCCCGGCATGTCCTGCGAAAATGCAAACTTGTTTAACGATTGGCAAAGAAGACAACTGCCTGCATATGAATATTTTCACGAAAGAAGTGAGTTTCTTATTTTAGGTTATTCAAATAATTCATGAGAAATCTGAGAAAGTTACTTATACAGTGTCATCCCCAAGTATGCACCATATGGGAAACTTATTTATTAAAGGTTTTTCGATAAAAATTTATCATTGATGAAAGTTTGTGCATTCCCTAAAACTAAACATGCACCAACAAAATACAGTAAACACACGTAATATACGAGAAGCCTTCAAAAATTTTATTTTGAGACAGGAGTAAAATACCTCTATTTTGGAAAATCTCTAGAAATGTTATTTAAAAAAGTTGTTCAGATGTTTTGACTAGACTGACTAAGTTTTTGAAGAAATTTAACTTATTGTCGGAATTTCAGTACGGTTTTAGAGAAGGCAGATCAACCGAGAATGCCATTTATAAACTAACTACAGTTGTGTATAATGCTCTAGATAAAAAAATACCCATACTAGGAATATTCATAGATCTATTTAGGGCTTTTGACACTGTATGTCACAAAAACCTTCTACGAAAACTGAATGACTATGGTATCCGTGGGAATACATACGATCTTTTGTCCAGTTATTTAAGGGATCGTGAACAGATTGTTGAAATTGATGGTGTTCTGAGTATTCCCAGAACTGTAACCTATGGTGTTCCTCAAGGCACTGTACTGGGGCCATTTCTTTTCACTATCTATATGAATAGTTTGTTTTCTTTGNGGAATGGTTCCAATTCAATAAATTGACTGTTAACTACAAAAAACTTGGTACTTACCATTTACATCTTATATTAGCGGATTACCGAACCTAGGTCCTCTCAAAGTAGGTTTGAACAAACAAATCCCTTCAGCAACATTGATGGAATACCTTGGTGTCACGATAGATCGACATATGAAGTGGGATTTACATATGAAAACTTCTCAAAAAATTAAGAGGGTTTCTTCCGAAATTTAGATATCTGAAAGAATTTATGGACATCGGACAATTAAAAATGATTTATCTTTCACTAAAACAGGTACAACTTACATACGGAATTCTAGGATGGGGGGTGTTAGTGATTGTTTTGCAGGAAACGTAAATGTGGTTCAGAAATTGATTCCTAAATTAATATTTGGCAAAACACGTAATTATAGTAGTGATCTCTTATATAAAGAAGCTGAAATCATGGATATCAGACAACTTTTCTGTACGATAATATTATTATTCATTAAAAATAAAAAAATGTCATTACAAGTTTATGAACATACTCATAATACACGAAGTAATTATTCTTTATTTTTACCCCGATGTGACAAAACGATCGGACAACGAAGTGTCAATTATCTGGCACCTAGAATATACAAGCAAATACCTCATGAGATTCTGAATATTGACAAATTTAGAAAATTCAAATTTTTTTAACTGAGTGGATTCTCAAGACGGAACGTAATATTTTCAGTAATGCCATAAATTCCAAATGAGTATGAAAAATGAAAAAAGAGTACCTCGTGATTATGTCATTTACCGAAATGTGAAATTTACCCAACATGTGACTTATCAAAAAACCCAAATAGGACTTTACCCGGATGTGTCATTATATCACGTACAAGCAGTTTGAACTGCTTCTGTGATTTTTCTGTTTATTTGTTTTTCGCATGTGTTATATTGGTTTTGTAATATTTTATTTTATTATGCAAATAAACATTATTATTATTATTATTAATATACAAACGTTTCAACTGCGGCAGTCGTCTTCAGTGGCATGGTCGAAGTACTCTTCTTGACGTATCAACTGAAACGTTTCAAATCAAAATCAAATGATTTCAATGTTTTACGATTTTTTTTGAAGACCGCTCACGATAGTCTAAATTTCACAACATAATTCCATTGCATTTTAAAGAATACATTTTTTGTCTAATAGCAATTGAATTTTTGCACCCTGGTATACTTTATGATATCATTATATTATAATTCCATTTATGATGTTCTGATAAATGAAGAACACTAGCATTACTAATCATAACTGTTGATTTGTAATAAATGTATTGTATGCTATACATAACATGACCAAATGAAAACTGTTTGTTTCTCTGAATATGTAAGAACTCACTTTTCAATAATGAAATAATGAACTTCATGGAAATTTATACCAAATAACACTTCTTCGAATAAATAGTATCTGTTCAAAAACTGGTTAGATAGTGAAAAATAAAGACCATATGATAATAATAATATTTATTCACAATATTTCTCTGAACACCTGGTATTACACAGATTTTACTTCTATAAGATTCTGTAAAAACAGTCTAAGAGTTTCAAGAATCCATTTTCACCATTTTTTCATGACATTACTTTGATTAGACTCCTTATCAACGGAACATAAAATGTTTTAATTAGTGTGACAGATGGCTGTGTAAAAAGGTTGTTTGTATCACAGGGCTCTGAAAAGGATTGGTCTGAAATTATTTTCTTTCCTGCTTTTCATCTTGTAGCTTCATGACTCTTTATGGCCTAAAGGTGTACTGGTTAAAACATTTGAACTTTTTCGCTCATTCAAAAGGGGACCTACAAATACCCGGAATTTCAGAGGGCAATTTAGCAATAACCGATTCTTCAATAGGTACTAGGATCATGATTGTTAAGTGTCAATCGAAAACCAATAAAACAAACTGTATTAAATTGATACTCAAATATAAAAATCCGGAAACTTGGTGTAACAAATATAGTATTGGTACTCTTTGTTTTGATGGCTACAAAATCGCTTCTTGTTTTAATATATCTATTGAGATTCATGGAGGAGTGATGATCATTGTTAAGAATATCATGGACTTTAAGGTTCTATCCTTCGCGAATGGAATAAATAAAGAACTACATTTTGAGTGCTGTTGCATCTCGCTTGTATCACAACAAAATAAATATTGTCTTTTCAATATGTATAGATCACCTGATGGCGATTTGAAGTTATTAATGAAGAAATTGTTTACAATAATGAACAATTGCACACATCGTTTTGACTACGTTATTCTTAGTGGCGATCTCAATATTGATTTTTTAACTGACTCAAGTGATGAATCTTCATCAATTGGCATGAAATGTTAAAACTTTCGACCCACTTGAATTTTTAGAGATAAGTGATAAATCTTCATCAATTGGCATGAAATGTTAAAACTTTCGACCCACTTGAATTTTTAGAGATAAGAATGGAAAAGTAATAAAATCCAAACTGGATTATTTTCTAACAAATAATTCTACAGATTATACCATTTGGGTCTTGATATTGTTTTGAGGAATATCAAAATAAATGTCTTGAATTCTAGTATTAAAAATGAGGTTAATTTCAGGAACTTATCTGAACAAAACTTACAACATTGGCTAGGTAATGAAGACTTTCAGTGTGTTTTAGCAGTGACGATGTTGTTGTGGCGTTTAATATGTTTATTGGTAGTATAATATATTATGTAGACTTGACTTGTCCTCTAACAAAAAAGAAACTAAAGAATTTATCCACCCCTGCATGGATCAGTAATGACATTATCGAAATGGGAGTGGAACTGAAAAATCTGTTCTGGTTAATGAACAATTCATCGCATGAAGAACTGTTCGTGAAGTATAAAAGTTTAAAGAAAAATTACCTATATAGGCAGAATAGCTGAAACGAAAAGAATATATTATGAAAATAATCTTGAGAATAAAAATTTTCAACAAAAACAAAAATATATTTGGAGAACAGTCAGAGAAAAAACAGGTAAAACGAGAAATAGCTCGATAAATGAGATTGAAGTTCAAGGAAATATTACTATTATAAGCAAAATATAACTGACGCATTTGCTGAATTTTTTTCATCTGCAGCAAAAAATGTCGTAATCTCGCATTTTAACAGCACTTATTTTAATAACTTTACTTCTATGAACATTGATAATACATTTTACTTTGCCCCTGTGGATGGGCATAAAGTGTCAGATGTGATTCGTTCTTTAAAGAATGTTACATCTGTAGGCATTGACTGTCTTTCAACAAAAACTATAAAAACTATAGGACTCATTGCAAGTCCTCTTTCAGATTTGATTAACATGAGTATCGAATATGGCAAATTTCCTAGGGAATTGAAGACTGGTATTATCACTCCATTATATAAAAAAGGGAGCAGAACATTGTTAGAAAACTTTAGGCCGATTACTGTACCAACTGTCATATGT
>WOGO01009104.1:0-10349 GCA_015342085.1 Leptinotarsa defecta
GTGTCGAAAACTATACCGAGTTCATCAGCTGCTCGGGCAGCTGCCCTAAAGAGAAATGCTCCAATTCCTGCTCTCTCATGGTCACGGACCATGCAGAGAAAGGGATCCGAACTCCTGACGACTTTACAGGCTGTATCCAGTACCATTCTGTCATGTAGACACTCCAAACTCAAAAGTCCACGACATGACCTTACATTGATCCGGGTTTAGTTATTTCGATAACACCATTCTGCAACCCGTCCTACGTTTGCTGTGAGGTTCACACAATCATCTATGTTCTCAACGAAGCAGTATAGTTTCAGTTTTATGTGTTACAATGCCTTCATTTGAAAGGCCTCAACTTAACCAATATGAAAGCTACACTGTATTCTAATCTCGGTGAGTTTGCCCCTTCGTTTATAATAGTGAAATTTTGGGTAGTAGAGTTTAAACGAGGCTGTGTGAGTTCATCAAGTCAATGCCTGAGCTCACAAATTCATTATCGCAATGACCAAAATTAATCAATTAAAGTTTCAATTGCTATCTCATCTTCCTTATTCGCCAGATTTAACTCTCTTGGATTATTTCCTGTTCCTCAATTCGGAAAAATGGCTCAGAGGTCTAAGATTTTCCAACTATAATGAAGTGATGTTGGCAGTTCATGACTATTTTGAGGAGCAAGATATTTCTTAATTGAAACAGTATCGAACGTGTATGGAACGAAGTTTGGAACGTCGCTGGAAAAAGTGTTATGTTGGAAAATAAATACATTTTTTCAAGAATTTTGTGGTGTCTTTGTCAGGCCGGGTAGTTAGTTTTCTACTTCTCCATTTTTACACAAAAAAGTCTTTGAAAAACTTTTAAGGAAAAGAAAAAATCAAATGACTCCAAAATGAAATATTAACAAAAACGTGGAACAACTCTTTTCATATAAACGTTGAATTACAAATGAAAACAAATATTTTTTTATGAAGATTGAGTTATACAAAAAAACCCCATCTTCTATTTCTATTTTCTGAATTTACCATAAGAAATTGAATCAGATATCATTTACAGGAAAACTTCGCAACATTGTATATGAAAAATTAAATTTCACTTGTATGTAATACTGCCATTCTGAATATACAATAAGAAATTAAATCAGATATTATTTACAGGAAAGCTACACAATATAGTATATGAAAAATATAAAATTTCACTCGCATGTAATATTGTCATTCTCAATGGCGGACATCGATGTTTCGGAATGAGACACTTGTTTTATTGTTCCTACAGCCCCAGGTTTAAAAATTTTTTCCACCTCATGTGACGACTTGAATTTTTTATTTCACCTTTCTGGAAGTAAGTGCCAAATTGATGAAACTATTCATTCCTCACATTCAGGCAAATACAAGGTGATAAACGAGTAACATTCTCCTCAACTGTCGGAGTAAAACAATCGTGGTGAGATTTTTAGTTTCAGGTTGATAAAACATTTTCCAAAATGAAGTAGTGATTTCTTCTTCGAACATCACATAATATGCGAAGACCACTATTTTACTATTTTGATATTATTGTAATGATCACTGTAGTTCTCAAAGCCGTATTGATTTGCCTCAGATTAGCTGAAGATTTAGCCTGTTGAACGCAAAAAGCTGTCGTTTGCAATCCAGTAGTTTTTCTCAAGGCGTATGGTTTTCGAAACCAATGATCATTTACACATTATGGAAGTATCATTTGTCAAAAAAATGTGAGAATTTTCATGGAAGTTACATGAATTATATAATTATGAAAACTGTTACGCTTCGCTCCGCCAAATATATTTCAGTTCATTCCATTTCTCAGTTATGAACTTATAGCATCGTTATTTTTAACAGATAATGAAGTTGGTGTTTTCATAGTATAATTGAAATATTTCCTCTTTGAAAATCAAACTTCTACCGAGCTACAACTGCATTATAATTCCGTTGTTTTTTTTGCAGTTTCCATCATATCGATCAGAATAACACCAGACTCAAATGAACAAAGAGAAACCACACTGATTCTCGCATGATCATTTACATACTGATATAACACTCCTGCATGGTTATAGAATTGGCAATGGCCAATTATCATGCACATTGACGGGAATATGGAAGGGTCAACAGAAAAATCAACTGCAAATTCGTTATTGCAAGGAAGGTCGATTAAGATATGCAATTTCCACACTATTGTTCAGAATGGGATAGATTTGATTCATAATTCATTCAGAATGGCATTTGGTATTTTCTTGCAACATCCAATGAGGCACTATGAGAAAAATGGCATGAGTAGTATTTTACAGAAACAAATGAAATTAAGTTTTGCCGAACCTCTTTCCGAATTCTATAAGTTATGTTATACTGAAGGTATTTCTCATGACATTTTTAATTATCCCAGTTCATAAGACCTAAAACTATCGTCCAATATCAATTATTCCAATTGTTGGAAAAATTATAGAGCAAATTATCGAGAAGAGACCAACGAAATAAGTTTCTGAATTTAAATCAGTACGGTTTCGGAAGAACCAATACATCAGCCTTGTTTGAACAAAACTGATGAGTGCTGCTTCCGAAAAAGGTGAACACATCATATCTATCCTGTGTGATCTGAGCGAAGCTTCGATTGCTAGGTATTGTTAGTAAAACTGATATATTATGGTATCAGACGAATCGCTCACAGATCTGCCGCAACGTGTTCATACGATTCATCCTGATTCCTTATCATTCTCTTATTATGAAATAATGTGTGATGTACCGGACATCTTCTTTGCGTCAGTGGTATTTTGTTCGCAGACGACGCTACTTTTCATCGTTCCGATCAAAATTACATTGATTTGACTGTCAAAGAATGGGAAATTTCACCAAATACTTTTTGTCGATATAGATGTGTCGAAAAAGTATGTATGAAATTGTTCGTGTGATATGTTCAAATGGTTTGAATATATTTGGGATAATAAAACGGAGTAGGATAATCCTTACTCAGAAATTTGGACATATTCGTCTTGTAACCAATCATTGACAGCAATCTTTATAGAAATTAGTTCACTTACACTATACAACCGTCCCCACGAAAGAAGACGGTTGTACCACGGGCCAAGATGACACGTGAATGTCGTTGTCGGAGTGGAGTACAAAAGGTGTAAGCCTAAAATGAAGTTTCCAATATAAACTTGATGAGAGATTTTCATTTGAGAATGTAGGTTTCTGTTTCGCTATTCAATAGCAACTACGGGCGTCACAATATTGATTGTACAAATTCTCTGTCGTACTTTTGTAGTAATTTGAATCATTATGACTATTACTAGCTATCAAATATCTGAATGATGAATTCATTACCTAAACTATGTACCTTACTAATAACAACTCATGATACTGGAGAATAATTAATACAATTTTTACCTGCATGAGACTGGAGAATAATTATTACAATTTTTACCTGTACCATCATTTTACCTACTTCAATGATCTGTTCTAATCACCAATTTGCTGGTTGTAAACTGAATTCAATGAAGGGCACAATCTCAATTCATTTGATCATAGAAAAATATTCCCGAATTTTCACTTCTATTGATTTCTAAACATTCCATTGGGTTTTTGACCTTTCTCTTTCAAATGCAATACGTCAATATCGTTATTATGTGAAATCTGAAATGAAGTTACTTTTGAATAAATGATGAAGTGAAAGATGAGAAGGCTGGAGGCCTTATATTTTTCGAAAGTGTAATATTTAATGGATATTGGTGATTTTACAGTGTCGAGAAAGCATACTGACAATGATATCTGCGTTATATCTTTCTGAGAAATCTGTAAAATATCGTACAAATGCATATATGATATATTTTTTTAATTGTCTTATAGGTTTAACTGTTGAGATGAATCTCCAAACATATCAACAATTTCGACGACTCATTTCTCTTTTTCGTGCAATTTCTGGCTTCTGATGCAGATTCTGGAAAAACTGAAAACATACCCAGGTATGTAGTTGAAAGAACAGTGAAGAAACATTATGTAATGATGTTATGTTTATGTTTCGTCAATTCGAGAACATATCTTGATTTCTTTCACATCAATGTTCTTGTAATAATAATAATTGATATTACTGACAAAATGTAGTATGAAGTATGAATGATACAAACAATCTTTGAATGATATCTCCTACATTTTTATCATAAGGCAGAAATCAGGTTCTGATCTTGTCATTTGAGTAACGCAATCAGAATTTGCTCTTTCACTCAACCATTTCCATTTTTTCAGATACTAGAATTTGAAACACGTACCACGGTATTTGTTTCCTCACTCCGGGATCCCATGAAATGGCACCTTTTGTTTTCAGTAGAAGCTGTCAAAATATTCTTGTCTTACAACTAGGGAATCCATTGTTGTTTGTTTCTCTTAGGATGATTTTTTCAAATGGCTATATTTTCTACTTTCAAATACTCAATATTTTCGAAAATATAGTTTCATGGCGTCGAAAATGGCCGATTACGTCTGGCTGATGAACTTTTCCGAGCTACATAGTTTAAATAGTATTACTGGAATTTTTCTCAACAACAAATTGTTATTTTTAACACCTCGACACGTGTTTCGATCCCCAAGTGATCATCTTCAAAGAGGAAGATTATTCTTCCTTCAAAGAGGAAGATTAATCTTCCTCTTTGAAGATGATCATTTGGTGATCGAAACGCATGTCGAGGTGTTAAAAATAACGATTTGGTGTTGGGAAAAAACTCCAGTAATATTCATTACCACACCAAAGGTTCCAAACAGTGCTTCATAACTACATAGTTTAGATACTACTACCTCTAGTAGTCATAACGTACCGGAATCAATTTGCAACTTACTGCCTTTTCCTGATGGTTACGTGATAGATATTTTCCCAGAGTGACATAAACCATTTCAATGAGCCCACTGAGTATGTTTCATTTTATGCACTTTGCGTTTTCCTTGTTGAATACCATGATTTTCAATCATGAATGCACCCATACATCTAGTCCATTCGGTAGCAATTCCATTGAGTTTAAATACCATTTTATGTTCCTCCCACTTTGATTCTAATTATCTGTCTCTCCATGAACACACTGTATGAAATTTCATCAAACCGGAGCACTCATAAATTGAATTGCAGAACCCCGACTCAATTCGATAATATCGTTATCAATGCACTTGCGAGAAAAAGGATGTGAGCGGAACTATGCAGAGTTTGTGATTTCTCAGAGGAATCGAATTTGAGGTTGTCTGTTGGCATCTAGCGGTATTCACTTTAATATGATACTCCCGAGAGAAAGAAGAACGTCAAAATGTATTCCGAGCTATAACACATCGCTGAACGTGAACAAATTTCAGGGACGGATTCGAGTAATAGAAATGTCGCCCTGAGCGACACTAATACATATCACTTACTGAACACTGAAATTATCTGAAATTCTAGGGATCTAACGCCGTAAATATTCATCGGGATAGGTTTGTTACGTACCTTGTTTCTTGTAGGCATTAGATAGTAATGATCAACAGTTTAGTTTTATTTTTCAGAATAATATATTTCCTTCCATTAGGTTGTCAGCATCATTATGGATCTTTCGTACATTAGAAACTTGGTAACATATGAAAATGAACTTGAAAATATTGTACTTCCATTGACTCTTTAGGGTAAGATAATCACATATATCTTCAACACATCATTATAAATCAGTTGTGAAAAGTCTGGAGCGACCCCTGTTGTCCTTTTTTTTTATTTGAACTCATGTGTCACAATTCTGGTTTACGTATATGGATTCATAGAAAATTTGTAGATCTTGGAATTCTCTACAAAAATGTTCTCGATATTTTTCTCTTAGGAAAAATCGTTTTTGATTCATCACGATTTCAAACTTAGAAAATCCACATATGTACTCACTTCGGTAATATTTGGTGGTTACACCGCTTACACGAAAAATGATCACAATAAATCGCGCTTGATTTTGATGTTATTCGAATGATTCACTTACACAATATTCTTGTGAAAAAGCTTTTGATGCTGATGTCCTTATTATTGAAATCGCAATGAAACAATTCAGTAGTATCGATATATCTATCACTGACGCAGAAGATGGGAATATACTATTGATACTTCATGCACGAACTCCAAGTGATGAAATCCTTCACTTTTTGAAACCTGGTAGAGCTCAATCTTCATAAAGTTCAACTGAATATCTATACATGCGATAATTAACTGCAAATCAACATCAACAATTTTCAATAATTGAAAAACTTCAGTATTCGAGTTGCCCAAAAAACGTAGTGAATTGAATTAACGCACAGAAGTATTAAGAAATTTCAACTTTTCTGCAGACGACAACATCAGGAATGAAATTCGCTTTCTCTTCACTAGACATGGAGTTTCGGGAAAAGTAGAAACAATAGACAAATATGGAGTTTTGAGTTACGTCAAAAATACAAAGGATAATAAAAAAGTTTAGTCAACTCGTTTCCTTTCAACATCTGCTTCTGCTCATCTACATTTTTTTTGTATTCATATACTCTTTCCTTTATTTATTGATTTATTCATATCCAAACAGACCTATTATTCCCATTACATGGATAAATTAAATCTAACATTGTTACTCAGTGTTGAAAAAATCGCATAGCGCAGAAACGCAAACAAATGCTTTCAAATTCACTTTTCCAAAGAGTCCATTCCAAATCAATCATTGCATTGAAGTTGTTGACTAGTGGAAACATGGTAGCAAGAGGAGCTTTAGTAGTTGTTACTAATCGAGGTATATTAAACATGAACATTATGTATTTTGTAACTTGACGCAGTCACTAACATTTTTAATTTCTTTGAAAATCTACAATACATCAGCAGATAACAAGCAATCTGAGTGATACATTACCGAAGCCAAATCACTGAAAAACGTGATGAAAAGGAGGGATCCAAGATTGGAGTCCTGAGGTACTCCCGCGTTGATACAAAACTTTTTAGAGAAATCACCATTGATGAAAAATGTAAATATATGTGTATGTTCAACCACGAAAGACCCACTTTCAAGTGATATTTTATTACTTCCATGAAATTATTCGCCAATCCAAAACTACGCAATCTATTTGAGGAGAAATCATGATCCACTTTATCAAATGCCTTTTGAAAATCTGTGAATACTACATCTAATTGGCACTTTGCTTCTTATATGTGATATGCACGATTAGTTAAACGAAATAAACTAGTAACTATAGACTTGCAAGCTATGAAACCGTGTTGTTGGGGAATAACATATTTCTCAACATGGTGATACAACTTAGCGTAAATTAACTGTTCAAATAATTCAGACGGTGCAGACATAATAGAAATGCATCTATAATTTTTTATATCTATTCGGTTTGCAGACTCAGGTATTGGAGTGACTGTGGCCGTCTTCCATATCGAAGTAAACACTTTTGTTGATATTATGAGGTTGAACATATGTAGTAAAAGTTCACTCAATCACTCGTTGCAAGCCTCAAGAACATGTGGCGGAATTCCGTCTATTCCAGCTGATTTCTTAGGTTTGAACTTTTCAACTGCCTTATCATAGACATATTTCGTAATTTTATCGATGTCAATTATGATGTTAAATAAAAGTTTATCATAATCATGATATAAATCATACTTTGCTTTAATTGGTTCATAAACTGATGAGAAACTTTTTCAAAATGCATCAGCTGTTTCATTATTCTCTACTTCTTCCCCTTTAAGTCCATGAATCCCACAATTTAAATTACTACATTTTTCCTATTGATATAATTCCGAAAATCATTTGAACCATTTAATATTTTTTCTATATTTCATTCACATACCTACGTTCTTCAAATTTAATTATATTTCTCAATTTTTTCTCATTTGTACACATTTGTCTTCAAAAGAGTTTAATACTTTGTTTGAGTGTATCAATTATTTCATCAGTAAACCACTGAGGGTTTTCCCCCTGTATGACCTTTAGTAACGAATTTTGATACTGATTCATCTATAATGTTATTCCATATTGAGTAGAAATTTTGTTCGAGTACAAACTGGCTAGAGAAGCGTGTTCAATGTTCAGTTGTCTCGAACGTATTTTTACTTTCATGTAATCCAAAGTTCATCTTTGCATAATTATTATTTTTGTGAAGACTTTATTTTGAAACTGATTGCGTCTTTTCTTTACTTGGAAGTTTCACATATTTTTTTTGTTTATAGATGGAGAAGTAGGAAGCAAATATACCCCTTTCAATTCAAAGTTGATACTGATTTGGGATCCTCCATATACTCTCTCATTTTGAGAAATACCAATATACCATATTATTAACGTTTCTACTGTGTTTACAGATAGGCGAAACTACAAATGATATGATGGAGTAAATGAAATTGAATACATGTATGTATATTAACGCATAAATTATTCACATCGTAGTCACTAAATTAACCAATAAAATGTTACCACGAATGAAACGAGTATTATAATTGACCGCATTCCATCACTATGAAAATACCGCATCAGGTGTAAACGTACTAATTAATATGTTAATTTTCGAAACAATAATCGTGTTCTACATTATTCTATTAAGTTCAGGTTGGTTAAATTCAAGGTAAATAGCACTTGATATGATAAACAAACCGAACCGGCAAGGACAGCATTCTACGCTCACTATCCTAAAATATGTTCCCAAGCAAAACAGTGTGGGGTATACAGAAAGAGGATAAACCTCTTAGCTATACAGAACTCCATTAATTTTCCAGTTGTTTTGGTGGAATTAAGTTCTGAGTTGGCTTTAAATACTTGAATCGCCAGAGATCTTTAATTTCTGTATTCTTTATGTTCCGGTGTTATGTTTATGAATTAGAAATCATTTGTCAAACGAAAATATACACACAAAAATATAATGAGAATATGATGACATGCAGTAGTACAGAAACCTAATGACATGGAATTGTAAAATAAGATATGGTTAGTAAATAAATCACTACATATTATAATACGTAGTCTCGGGATGATGGTTGTATCCTAGCCCAACAATCCACCAAATATTGTCCTTTCCTACATGAAAGTCAGAGATGAAATACATTTTTCAAAGAAAGCTTACAATAACCATTCGAATGTGTAAATAAATGGTCACATTATAAAGTGGTGACTGGAGTTGCCCTTTACGTCAACCAAACAAATTAAATTAATATGATAAAAATAAAACTATCGCGCGACAAAATGATTCCGAGTAGTCTCATACATCAAAATGACATCCATTCTACTATATTATACTAGTACTATGTTGCTGTATCGCTGCTGTTCTAATGTTTTGACAGAATCAGAATCAACGAACTTAGGCGTGCGCAGCGTTATAAAACAGTACTTTCAAAAAATTGTTCTACAGCGCCATCTAGTGGCGAGTTACAGAAAAGTTGATAGACTAAAAACCTTCTCTATGAAAAATTACTTATAGAAGTCAAGTTTCATCACGATCAGTTGAGCCATGTAAAAGTTTATCACTTACGTAAAAGTTTATCACTTACCAACCAACCAACAAACATTTTTTTTTATATATTGGATTCAAAAGTATATTTGTAGCAAGTCAGTTTGATGGCTACATATAAGATTAAATTGTCGGGGAGCTGGCCCATGGCCTGATTCACTGCGACTTTTCCAGATCTATTGTGATGCTCATTATCTAGCTTGATCTCTTTGATGAGACTCCATAGCCTTGACACTGACCCCTTCATATAGATGACAGCCTCTGGTTTCTCTTCCCCGCATCTTGCGTGGCATCAGCCTCTTCTTGACAGAACCTGCATTGGGTTTCTTCTGTCAGACCCATGTTGCTCAGATATTTCCTGAGTCGGCTATGCCCCCTTAGTAGATCCACCACTGCTCTTACATATCAGAAATATACGAGTGTGAAAAGACTCACTATTCAGAAATAGATATAGGTACGGTGTGTACGTTTATAACTAATCGAAGTTGAAATACTGAAAGAATGAATTATGCTCTAGGAAAGACAGGGTCAAGAGGAATAGGTGTGAATGATGTGTACAGAAAGACACTGCATAACGTTGCAAATGTTCTTCACTTCAACCTCTGCCACAGAATGGCAGAGTTGATACAAACACTGATTCATAATAAATACCTATGTAGAAGAACATCTCTAAGCACATCTCTAAAACTGGAAGTAATCCTGCTCTGGATGGGAAAATGAAAAATCCACAACGAGAGTGATCCTAAAAGTTGATTAAGATAAATCTCATTTTATTGAAAAGTATACATTTTTATTAGTACATTCATATTAATTACGTGATATATAACGAATATCAGGGGTCTATTCCAGAAACTACATCAGGTTTTCCAAACTTTCATAAATTCCAGTATTCCAGATGAGTAGTTAATTGAT
>WOGO01009105.1:0-10349 GCA_015342085.1 Leptinotarsa defecta
CTTTCTTGTTTTCTTTCTGTCAAATGCACCATAGTCCCTCAAATTTCTTTCTAATCGTATAAACATTTGGATGTTCGAAATACGACGATTCCGGTATAGCTCAACATACATATTCCTTGCCAAAGGAGGATTACTATTTGATTTTGCATAACCAAATAGCATATCAGTCCTTTCATGATTTGAATACATCTTTGATATGTTCATAAACGTCTGACAGTTCTCAACAGATAAACAACGCATTCATTTTTCCTGTCATAGAAACCAAGCAAAGCTTACGCGTAAATGAATTGAGATGCTATTTGATCATACCAAATTATACAACAATCGAATTTTGACCAAAAACTGATATTTTCGTTACTTCCAGGATTGAGAATTATAAAAATATTACGAATTTTAATTGATTGGGAAGAAATAAGCCTTGAAAGAAGGAATACGGCAGGCAATACAAAAATGTCCAAAACGAAAAAGTGTTAGGGTAGCTAACTGTCGAATTTATTGGGTTGTCTGAATTATATTTCGAAGAAATCGAAACAATTTACAAAAGAAACAATGACAGGACCGTAATTTAAAATTGTGGTCACTGATGATGGTAGTTATTTCAAATGAAACGCTATAAAAACATCAGATGTAATATAGCATTGGATTGTGAATTTATAGCTTTATCAATATCTGTAATAAAAAAGACAGGTCCGTATTTTAAAAAAAGTTGATGGTGGCCATGTTGACACAAAACGTTTTATCAAATATTTGTTATTACATCGTTATAGTACACTTCAAATTCAATAAAAACGAAAAACAGCATTTTTGGCTTTCCTCGTATTACTCGAAAAGGGTGAGAGACCCCGTAAATTTTCTTCGACCATTGTATTGTTCCCGATGTCAGTTACCTTTTTTCACATTTATTCGTCTTTGTATCTGTTACGGTTTAGAAAATAGCAATGTTACCACATGATAAAAAAACCACCTATTTTTTTGAAAGTGAATGCAGTCCTGCATTTCTCTTAGTAGAAAAGAAATCTTACAAAGAGATCCTAAAATAATACAATGCTCAAAGCAATGAAAGCGGCTATTTATTTCCTTAAAAATTATGTGCAAAGTAATTTTTTCCATAATTTCAACAAAATATTTTCAACATCATTTACCTGCTTCGAAAAAAATCAAACCCAACACTACCCAGCTCCGGTGTTTATTAAACTTCATGCTACTGTCATTATACAAAAATCCTTTGTTTCAAACAACAACCGTAGCGTTGTTGAAACAAAATTTTCGAGCACTGATAAAATAACAACAACCGGTCGAATTGAAATTTTCACTTCAAGCTGACAGTTTGTCGAGTCGAGATTAATATTACGAGTAGAAATTTCCGCTCGCGTCTGAAAATATTTGTGTACTTCCAGGTTTCCAGCATCCGACTAAAATCAACGCTCGGCTGTAACAAATTCTATAGAAAATTCCGGGAATTGGGAATGAACCGACATTCGGCGTTCGGGACTAACATATAGTCCAGTCTGTGAAATCGGGGAATAAGTAAAAATTGCCTAGAGGGTGGAATCTAAATTTTTCAGATTTATTTAACACACTAACGGTTAAAAAAACTGAAACAACCAATTTTTTTACTATTTAAGGCTTTATAGCTTTTAACGTAGGAATCCGATTATACATTTTTTTATTTTGTAGCTTTACTATTTCATAGCTTCTTTGGCTTAAATCAGAAAAAAATATTTTCAGGAAAGATTAGTTCTTTTGGGGAAAAAACCTGATGGTTTTCTACTTCATCATTTAACAAAAAATGTGTGAAACTTATAAAGTAAGAAAGAAAGCAAATAACCAAAATAAAAACTCTATGTATAGACGTGTAGATCATTACACAGAAGTTCCTTTAAGATAATACCCAGAAGAAAAATCCTTTCGAAACAACTACTTTCATATTAATATTGCTTCGTCTTGTAAAGGAGATAAGACAAGTATCGTTTCCCGAAACTTGGAAGTACACTATTGTGAGTTAAATTATATATCAATAGCCTTTCATATAATATGTTATGTAGCGTTCCAATCTATTATATCTGTTTCAACTCCATAATGAATGTTTGTGTTATAAAGTGAATGGAAATAAATACAGTTTAATAAACTAAAAAAACGCTTTTGAAGAACATCGAACTAAAAAAGTTGTTTTTTTTTCTAAATAAGCTTAAAACAATAACGAATGAAAAATACTAGAACTAGAAAAGCGACGAGCGCTTGATATACAAAAAATATGCCACAAAGCGCCCACACCCATCAGTATTTTTCGTTCGTTATTGTTTCAAGCTCATTTAAAAAAAATATTTTCAACTTTTCAGTTTGATGTTCTTCAAAAGAGTGTTTTTTAGTTTTTCAAACTATATTTATTTTTTATTTTTTAGTTTTGTATGCTATAAAAGCGTGTTTTTTAGTCTTTTTAAACTATATTTATTTTCTCTAAACTTTTGCATCAATCAGCCGTATATTGTTTAGAAAAATGACCATTGATATTTTCGTACAGCGCCATCTGCTCGCGAATAGATCAAGCAATAATGTCCGTAATTCTGTCAAATATAGATAACGAACTTGAGAGTTACAAACATAGATACATACAGGTGAAGCTAATATAAAGCGTGCAAAAAGCATTAATGGAAACCGTTCAAATACCATCTGGTACATCATCTGAAAGACGCGGATTTCAATCATCGAATGGTTCCTAATAAAAAGTCACAAAACTCCACTTTTTCCTGAAAGAAAAAAATATATGGTGTAATTGTCATAATACTCATTTTTGGTCTGATGAAAATCTACACAGTAGGTACCCGTGACTGATATTTCCAAGAAAGTTGGAGTTTTAATGTTTATTATGCTATTGAACACAATAGGATTCTGCGTTTGTACGTCTATGATACTGCAAGTATCCGACACCGATTCATAATTGCGGGATCGTAGGCATATCACTCGATCAATTACTTTATGTAGGTGGATTGGCAATAATGGGCCGTACCTTTGGCCACCACGTTACCACGATCTGTGTCCTGTTCGAAATTTTCATTTTCTCATTTGTATGTATTTCTCCTCGATTGTCTTAAAAATTATTTTGATTTCTGTCAGGATATTGGAACGTGAGATGTTTCTTCCCAGCTTGGTACTTTGTTCACGAGATGGAGCTGTTATTAGTTAACAATCTTTCTTCTAGATGAAGGTTTCCTACATGCAGTCGAGCCGTATTGAAATTAATCGAGTCCCAGGCATACTGTTGTTTGGGTCGGATGTTTCCTGTTCTGACGTGAAGTAATACTTTGAAACTGGTCTGTAGGTGATCTACTCAATCGATTTCAGCATAGTCCTGGTGCTGGATGAGCTAGAAACATCCACAATGCTAACCTCTGTGAGGTATCTTGCATAAATGTCTGTCTGATATAATTCAATGTCCAGCGTGGTTTTAGCCGGAGAAGTAGTATGTCCGCGTAACCAAAATAAAGCTAATCAGTTTTTGTGCAGAATTTTTGAAGTACCTGATTCATTTCGAATAAAATTTTTGTTAGAAAACTTTAACATGAGATATTGTAAAAAAAGCTTCTATTCGAAAAGTCGAAAGTTTGTGATTTTCCTATAAAATATTAAAATATTCAACAGACTCGATTTCCTCGATGTCATTTCATATCAGAATGTGTGACGAACAACAATTTTCCATATCTTTGAGGTACTAGTCAATACTCTTCGAATATTTTTTCATAATAATAATACCAATGGAAAAATATCGAAAGCTGTATGAATCAGTTTTAAGAACTAGATTTTGGATCTGCGTAAACTCCAAGGATTATATTTCATCTTTGTGTAGAAATATTTGTAAGCAGCCTACTACGGTCTAAAGTCTAAAGGTCTAAAGTGAGTGGGTCTATTCGACCCTCCACCGCAACCCGCAAGGGTTTATTGTGGCTAAGCAACCTACTAGAAAAATTTATGATTGATTAAAATTCATATAATCAGATTAATTGAAAGCTTATGTGAAAACTGGATGATGTTTACTTCCAGAAAATTATCATCAAATATGAATTTGTACAATATATTCTATTCGATTCCAAAATAGATAAGTATGTCTTCATTATTATATCTGCTGTACAATCATACTCATTTTCCTGACACATGAAAAACCATTTATAATTATTTATATATTTCCTGTGGCAGTTTCAAGTTATCGACCCGATAGAATGAAGATAAAAGAAAAAAGCCGCCGCTGCGACCAGGATTTAACATTTCACCCACCTGCACTGACCATTGAAACTTCTTTTGTTCCTTTACAAGTATAAACCGTGTTTATTATTTCATTAATTAGTATTCAAAAGACACATTTGCTGCATATTCAGGCAGTGTGCCATGTCTGGCGCGTGCTGGAATAACGACCAGTGGTGTAGAAGACATTATCACTGAGATTTTTCTGTTGAAACTACTGTTCTGTTCAAAATCTGTTTTTCCGTTAATCAGCTGTCAGCTGGAACTTGGAAAGTGTATTGTAGAAGCTTGCTGGATCTGCAAATGACATAAAACTATTTTTGATTAATTTGACGAGAAGATAGTAGATAGGTATATATTATTAAAATTATTAATTAGACCTTGCAATTTTATGTAAATCAATCTGTAAAAGTAATCTGAATAGGATATGAAACATTCTGAATTTTCATATCTCTGAGAAAAATGCATTTCAGAAGTAACCTATTTTTCAAAAATGCCCTGATGAACTTGAGGAATAAGAAGGAATTCATAGGAATGTAGATATATCATAGGAAGATTCATCTAACAATTCAGGACCTTCATTCCACGTGAGGGGGAGAAACGCATTCAAAAGAAAAAATTAGTAGTATGGTAGCATTTGCCTCAAATATTGAAAGCCAAAGTATCAACTAACTCATAAGTGACAACATTGTCGATTTATTTCTGGTAGTGAAATTGACAATAGAATGTCAAACATAGATGAAAGGAAAATAATAATTCAATAAAAGTAATTTTTTTGTGAAGGAAAATCAGTTTTTTATCGACCTTTTTTTGATATTTGTTACCTTCCACAATCTGAAAAATATAAAAAAATGTATAATGAAGAACTTTATATAAGTGTAGAAGGGCAAACTTAGGGAAAATAATAAAAACTTAGAGGCATACGGTAATTATATTATAGATTGATGTGAAGAATGGGTGGTAATGAAGCATATACTTTCTGAAACTATATTACAGTCGTAAGCTGGTTGCACTCTTCCTTTTTATTGCCATTTTATAACAACACACATAGCACACGAAATTCAAATCAAAAACATTAATCGTATCAAAATTGCATAATGTGAAGCATTAGTATCCTGAAAAAAAACAGATCCTGAGCAGATGGCAGGTACCTACCTGCCATTAGTTTTCTTCATCCGTTATAAGTTCTGCCCTTGGACTACACCTCTCTTCCTTCTTGGTATTTCGATATTGGTGCTCGTGTGTTTATGGAAAATTATAAGTAGAAAAGGCTTCAATAATGGCGATACCATAAAGTCTTTCAGGCTTTGAGCCAAGCACCTGAGACTCTCAGGTTGGAACTTTTCAGATTGTCGACTTATACGTTTACTTTGAGAATTACGCCATGATTATATGGAATTAAATTTTCAGCAATATGAAAACGGTTTGATAATATCTTCAATTTCGGGATAAGCAAATGAATGATTATTGAAAAATTAGTGGATATGTCATGCGAGACCTTTCTTTTGGCTGTAATGTGATTTGTGAACCAATAATCCCTAAACTTAGTGGTTAATATTTCCTAATACTCCAATATTCTAATTTTTGACGAGTAATTCACATTGGTAAATCTGAGTTAAATATGACGTAAACATCTTTTTTTCCGAAAAAGTCAGCGACCGAATCGAAAGTCAAACTAACGTAATTCTAACTGAAAATGTTAGTTGGGGAATTATTGGCGAGGAAAATGTCGTCAAAGTTAAATCAATCATTTGGTTTTTGGGGGGGAATGTTAACATGTAGATACATGAGACCGCATAGTCAGGAAATGAAAATATTATTAAAGAGGTTAATCACTAGTAATACCACTACAGGTCAAATTCTTTCTGGATATTAATTTGACCTCGCGTGGTATTCGGTAAGGAAATTCCACACTTCGGGATATTACAAGTGGTAGAAAATGAAAAAAATAGTAGTTTTATAGATTCATACCTACAGGAACAGATTACATATTAATATTCAATCTTCACACCAATGGACTGACTTTAACCTATAAACTGTTGATTTCTACTGATTGTAGTATCTCAAAAGTGCTATTTAGGAACAAAAAATTTAATATTTTTTTAATTTATAGTTACTTGAGCTTACGACAAGTGGTTGAAAATTATAATTTTAGAGGTTTCTTGAGAAGCTGCATAAATATATTCACAGCGCACCATAGCTTTGGCAGCAATTATTTAGGCTTTCAAAGTGGTAATTTCTACTCATTGTAGTTGAATGGGAATACCATTTCAAGATAGAAAATAGGTTATTCTTCAATTTTACATAAGTTTTGAGTAACTACATGTGGTAGAAAATTGTTTTTTTCCGTTTTTATTAATGTGGGTTATGCACGCTTTGATAGTATGGAATTCATAACCAGCGCACCATCAGCAAGCATCAATCATAGGAGGATGTGATCCTTGTATTTTGACAGTTGAAAACATCCAAAAAACTCGTAATTTGTTGTATTAAAGAATGTTGCAGAGCCAGTAAAACCAACAAAATTATCTGTTTAAAAAATGAATCGATTTGAAAATCACACTATATGCAAAATATGCGTGAAATTGTCTGATGTAATGATCAATCATCGTGCCATGACTTATTTACTCGCATTAATGGAGGATTGTGGCTGCAACTTGAAGAAAGAAAATTTGTTTCGAATTGTCCACGAATATTTGCATCTAATCTATGCAAAATTGAAAGTACTGAATGGGAAAAAGGTGAATGAATTAATGTCTAAATATTGAAGACTTAGTTGAAAATATTCAGTCCTGCATTTTCGTCATTAAGGAGAGAGAAGGTGTCTGAAGAATTAAAATGTATCAAAAGAAATATTTCATGAACAAATAAAAAACAATCTGTCAAAAATTAGTCTGTCATTGTAAACACCAAAAAATGTCCAGTATAATTCGCTGTTGGGTATCCCACGAGAAAAAATTCCACTGAAATACCCCCTGTGCTATGGTGATTTGTCAGAATAACGTATTTTGATTGGTTCAAAATTACAGGTGTGGAATTTTCACCATAACACTTCATAAAATAATGAACATTTGTACAATTAATCTCTGCTATTTTTGGAATCAATATTTCAGCTATTCAAGAACAGATTGAGTATATCTAGAATTTGGCAATCAAATTATTCTTGAATAAGGAGTGAGCATGCCATCTCAGGCCATTAATTTGCTGACGAAATAATTTTAGAAGTAATTTGGAAAATAATTAAAAAAAAAATGCAATCAAATTCAAATATTTTCCTTGTCATTATTATGTTGAGACGTTGTTGTGTGAAGTTATGAGCCCTAATATTGTTCTCCTTGAAATCATGAAGTTTTATATATTACCACGTACGGAACGTTTACAGTATTGACGATACACCGATGTAGTCCTACCCTCCAAGGGGATACTGAATCCGTTGTAGGGAATGAGAAGTGCCGAATTTATTGGAACTATTCATTTCTCACCCTCAGGCTCATACAAGCTCATAAGCCTGATTTAGTTCTTCTCGACCATCAGAGCAAGACAATATTTGTCATGTAGTTTTCAGCTCCGGATGAGATGAATATCGTCCAAAAGAGAGGAGGAACAATGTATGAAATAACAAGATTTTCCTTTTTGAACTTCGCAGAAACTACTCATTGAGTTGGTTGTTCTGATCAATGGAATCCTTGGTGGTGAATTGAGAATGACAGCCTTCTGCATTCGTTTGGTCAGGATTTCTACCTGACCTTCAGGCTCTACCTTGTATGAGCCTGAGGATGAGGAATTCAGCATTTCTCATTCGCTACAACGAATTTAATATCCTCCAGATCGTAATGCGACACCGGTGTCTCGTCAATACCGTAAGAGTACCAAGGATGATAAGTAATACACTCGTAATGCTGCGTTATGGTAGTAGATACATGCTGAGACCTCATATTCAGGACATGCCAACAGGAAATGCATAAGGGTTTCAGGCGCTTCATGTCAGATGATTTGGTGACCTATGTATGTGAATGCAGTCCATCGTTGTGTTATTTTATCTGTTCCTTTTTCTGTATTTTTTAGTGTATCCATTCTCATTTGCTATTTGGTATATAATTTTCCTTTCATTGTTCCGGGCTTCATTGCTGAGTAGTTTCCTTAGCATTCTGTATATAGATGCGTTATAGGCAGCCATTTTGTGTGATGGTGGGTGGTTTGAACAAGCATCACCATAACCGCAAGTTCGATGCACCACTCAGCGATGACGCCCGGAACAAGGAAAGGAAAATTATATACCAAATAGCAAACGAAAAAGGATACACCCAAAAGACAATAGATAAATTAGAAAATAGAATCAAACGAAAAATACAGAACAAGGAACTACTGCAACAGATAAAACAACACAACTATGGACTGCATTCACATACATAGATCACCAAACCAAAAAGTGTATAAGCCGAATACGAGAATAACACAAAAAATTAACAGCTATGGAAAAAAAGTGTACGGAGTGTACAGCATACAATACTCGAACCGCAACAAATCCCATATCGGCCAAACCAAGATAAAACTAAAACAAAGGTACAACGAGCACAAAAAAGCATACATTAACCCAATAACATATAAATCAAACCTCGCAACACACGTCATACAAAATAACTTTCCCTCTCCCAGAAAATATCAAACTCTTAAAACAAGTCAATAAAGGACATCTGGAATGGACATTCATAAATTCAATTATCAATTCATTATCGAGAAAGAAATACAAATCAAAACACAAGACCTAATATTCAATATACTAAATAATACAATACACATTCCTAGAAACAATGAACCTATAGAAACTCCAGCGTTTCGGCTCCTGCTTTGAAAACATTTTCATAAATCACTTAGATTTGTACTTACGTGACTCGAAGAAGAGGTCGTAATCTCCCTTGTCCCTTGTGTTCCACTCTAAGTTTGCACTTAGTGTAATGAATCTTGTATCTTGAAAAATAGAGATCGTTTTAGACTCATTGAACTGAATTATACCATCATTTATTAACGCTTCGGATAATTAAAGAATGTGAGGGTGTTCCGGTACGCCACTGGAACAACAAAGTGTGTTAACTCGGGCCCAACCCTCAACTTTTAATATTTTCAAAACATTCATCGACTATGAATGATAAAAGAAGACGAATAAACAACCAGGTAGGTCCCGATGACTCTATACTTTTCGATCATATCCGCCTTCTACATATTGAGAACCCCTTTTAAAGAGTAGTTCGGGTCATTCAATATAAACTCACATTTTTCTCATTCAGTGATGTAGAAATAACAATGATCTATGAAGTTCAGGGCGCCACATTTGAAGCACACAACATGTGATTCAAATTTGAATTCACGCCAAAATGGAATTGATTTATATGAGTATGATAAGTGAAATATTCTTATGAATATTTCCACAAAATATCATCATCAGTTGGAACAGAAAATGTTTCAATTCGTATGTAACTGGAATTGGAATTATACCTAATTAAAAACTAATTAATACAGTTTATTGTAGGATTTTCACTATGCAGGGTTTTACAAAAACTGCGACACGTGTTTCGCTACACAATAGCTTTTTCAAACACAAACTAAAAGTTACTTCTTTATACTCTAACCTATCACCTACTCGTCTGACTAATGAATGAATCTACTTGAAGACGTCAGGTATGAATTCATTAACTATATCAATAAAGATACCATAAATATACCTAACTATTATTTTTTTACCTGGAAATGAACAAATTCAATAATGACGAATTATTCAATTAAGTTTGATCGTTCCTGAGATATTGAGTGTTTTTGAATTTGTTTATTTCCATACTCTCCAACCGGTTAAGTTTCAAACCTTTCTTCTGGAAATGGAGGGGCTTGTATTCATGGTTGAACTCACGTTCCACTGTGATTAAATGAGTCGTATATGTGGAATTTATTTTTCCATTCTGGAAACTATGGTTGTGTTCTTTTATGCGGGCTCTGAACGTTCTTCCAGTTTGACCTATATAAAACATCGGACATGACCCACACAATAGTTTATACACTCCTGATTTTTGTGAAACTGAACTTTTATCTTTGTTATTCTCAATGTGAATGCATAAGTTGTT
>WOGO01009106.1:0-10349 GCA_015342085.1 Leptinotarsa defecta
AAATTTGTGTGACAAAAACACTGCTGACCAGTGTTTTTCCTTCAAATAATTGTTTCAAAAGTTTTTGAAGGTGGCTCGTTTTCAACTCAAATAATTTAAAGCTGCCGAACCATAAGCTCCAGACCATATGTTTTATACTTTGTTGAAATCTGCTCATCATGGAGTAGCTGATAATGCGAAACAATATAGGGTGATCCATTTGAAAAAATTGGTGACATGCTTTGGCGGTGCAATAGGGAAAGTAACATCAAATGTAAATATGTCAAAATGTGTCCCCCTGTATACTATAGTTGACGTGTTTTTTTATTTTTCCTGCAAATCACTGTACCAAAAGTTATTCAGGGTTGCTCGTTTTAAATGGAATATACTGTATAAATGATCTTATCTATTCTTTTTCTATGCACCGTATTGAGATCACATTCAAGTGATCTCAATACGATGCATATTTCCTCATATCTACATTCTGTTGATAAAATACATAACCTGCATTTGTATGTTTCCTAATTTTCTTTATGACTCATCTCTTTCTTACAGTTTCTCTGGGAGCCTTCTGCGCAGGCACAGTGCTATCATGGACCTCTCCTGCCCTCACCCACATCGTTCTCCAACCGATGAATCAAACCAACACCACCATCGCACCATCGAACATCTCTCATACTCCACCAGGTTTCAAAATCACAGAAAACGAGGGCGCCTTGGTAGGGTCAATCCTCACTATCGGAGCACTTGTTTCGGCCATCCCAGTAGGCTACCTCGCGGATAGATTCGGCAGGAAAGTGACCATCATAGGCTTGGCAGTGTCCTTTCTGATAAACTGGGTTATCATATGTTTTTCCTCGAATCTCATTATGGTGCTGGTGGCTAGGTTCTTTGCGGGCATAGGCTTGGGTGGTATATGCGTGGTAGCGCCAATATACATCGGTGAAATGGCAGAAGCAAGAAACCGAGGGACATTTGGTTCTTTTTTCCAGTTGTTCCTGTCTTGTGGGATCCTCTTCTGCTGCGTTGTGGGGTACTTCACTGACTGGGTAGGACTAGCTCTAGTCCTTGGGGTGACACCGATTTTATTCGGAGGGAGCTTCCTGTTCATGCCCGAAACTCCTGTTTACCTGGTAGGCCAGAGCAAGGTGAAGCAAGCCGAAACTAACCTCAAGAAACTCAGAGGCAGCATGTTCAATATCAGAGAGGAGCTCAGAGAGATTGAACGGCAACTGCTTGAAACGAAGCTGAAGAAAGCTAACCTCACAGATGTCATTACCAATAAAGCCAATCTACGAGCTGTTATCTCCATTGTGGGGGTACTGGGTTTTCAGCAAATGTGCGGCATCAACGCTATAGTTTTCTACACTGTTACTATTTTTGAAGCTGCAGGTACCGACATATCACCATTCCTATCAGCAATCATAACTAACCTGGTGCAAGTTGTGGTATCGTACTTTTCCGTTTTGGTGATCGAGAAAGCTAACAGAAAATTCTTTCTGATGATTTCCTCAACGGGTATGATGCTCTGCATGGTGTCGCTAGCAATGTTCTTTCACCTAAAACTTCTCCAGGTGGACGTAAGCCATTTGAGCTTCCTCCCACTTGCCAGTACGATGCTTTTCATGGTGTCGTTTTCCTTCGGATATGGTCCAGTCCCGTGGATGCTGCTTGGGGAGTTGTTCGCCCCGGAGATCAAAGGGATCGCCAGTGGAATTGGAGTACTGTCCAACTGGATATTCGCCTTTGTCGTGACATTTTCTTTTCCACTGATGAATGCCAGCTTTGGGAACCACGTTACTTTCTATACTTTGAGTGTTGTGATGGCATTAGCAACTGTTTTTGTTTATTACGTCGTTCCGGAAACAAGGGGCAAGACTTTAGCTGAAATACAACAGGAACTCAATGGATGAATCGTTCGTAAGGATTTTTAGTGAATCATGCTTAGGACAAATTGGAAAATGAAGAAGAAAAAACTTGGTAACTTTTTGATTTGTGATTGTTTGGAGATATCAAATTCAAACGCAACTGAGAATTGTAACATGAGGAAACTATTCAAGGCTTCAACAAAAAGCATCTGTTTGTTTATTTGAACAATTAGTTCATCAAATATGAAATATCTATATAATTTGTTGAGTAAAACAGTTGGTTCTCTACTTGACTTATGGAAAAACTATTAAACTAACGTCTATCAATTTTTTAGCTTAGATAGATAGCATAGATGATAGATAGATAGCACTTTAATTCCAACAGGTGTACACCTAATCACAGGAATTGTTAGACAAAATATACTGAAAAAAATACTGCATCAAATACAAATCAATTAACAGAATTCAGATTATTAAAAGAGAGAAGAAAAAAAACACCTCACTCACAAGCGATTTTGATGAAATTGGGGACACGTATGGATCGTATTCATTCCACGTGCCACTATAAGGGTATCTGCAAGATGTTGTGTAATGCCCGTTGTAAGTAGTCCCACTGTGATTCGAAAGTGCATATAGATTGTAACGACAAGGAGTCACATTGTCAGCTGCATAATTGCTCATATATAATCCTTTTGAAGAGAACTCAATCGTTACATTCAACTTGCCTCTGAATCTTTCCGTTGGATAGAATCTTTTTAAATGAATAACATTGGATCGATAGGGACTTTGTTCATTTTCTTCTTTTCTTGCACCTCGAACAAGTTGGTTTTTCATCTCGATTTTGACTTGCTATCGTCCAACCCGTGTTAGGAATCACACGTTCAAAGATAAGACCTCGTTAGTCCTTCGCTCGCACAAGTTTCGACTTCTGAGGGTTGTTGTTCGTAGGGGTGCGATAGCTAGTTAACGGAAAAAACATTTTAAATATATTTCAAACGACTGTCAAGAGATGACATGGAACCATGACAAGAGATTTGCAAACACAGAACACAACAAAAGAAGGACCACCGCATACATATCAACTCGTGTTCTGAGCAAACAGATCCCATACCATCTATACATGCCATCTTGTTACAAAAATAAGGGTTTATGGAACATCCAGGCAGGGGAAATTTAGTTAAAATTAAGAGAATTGAAAAATTTTTGGCAATCAAACTGTAGTCGTTCATCAAGAGATATAACATTAGGGTTATTAATAGCAGAGTTGATTTCAAAAATTTCAAGTAAATTAAGTAAAGTGCCTTTTTGACAAACGTGTAATCCAAATCAGAATCAATATCAAAACTATGGTTATAATTAAGAATGTGATTGGAGAATGAATTTTTAGTGTTATAACCATCCAAGTGTAGACTTCTGAAATTGTCAATTAGTTTAACATTTTCAACAACTCTTGTTTCGATTTTCCTTCCACTTTGTCCACTTTGGTTGTGAACGCAAAATTCTGTAAACGCCTGATTTATGGGAGATCGGTACTTTATCTTTAGTATTGACTAACAATTTGGAAATAGGACTCATAGTATATAATGATACATTAATAACATTACAGTACCATTTGAGAATATTTCAAATATCTTGTGAAACTTTATCTAAATAGGGAATTCAACAATATTTATTGGAGTTGTTGGTAGAGATTAAACTACGATTAATAAATTTAGTTCTGTGTTTGTTATAGATTCTGGTAATTTGATAAGCAGGGAAACCATTATTATGTCCTATTTGTCTTATAATTCAATTCAACTCTATATCGAAATTTTCAGGTGACATCGAAGTAATCTGTGGAATAATGAATTGAATGCTACAAATTTATTGGAATACGGGTGGCAAAATGAAAAGGAAATTACTGAATCAATATGAGTAGGTTTTCTATAAATTGAAAATTCACGTTTGGAAACATTAATGATAATCAATAAATCTAAGAAAGAGAATTGTTTTTCGCTAATTTCATAGTGAATCTTTTAGAAGGGTGTAAGGAGTTTATAAAATCTAATAGAAGATTTACTTCTTGATAATTACTGTTTAAAAGTACAATAAAATCATCAACATATCTGTACCAAATCAATATTTTATTTTATAAAGGAAAATCTTGGAGGTTTTGAATCAGCCATGAAAATCTCTGCTGAAAGAGGAGATAAATTGCTACCCATAGCTAGACCAGAAATCTGTGAAAAATATTCATTATTGAACTGAAATAAATTTTGTTGTAAAACGATATTCAAGAGAATAATAGTAATGATAGTATGGTGTTGAAATTTTGAAAAAAACTACTCACAAAGTTCATGAGATTGTTTGCAAATGGTTTCAACTGAGTGTATTGGCATCACTGCGAATAAATGTGACTCTGGCAAATCCATAATCTTAAACTTCAATTTTTTGAATATTTCTGTAACTGCGATCGCAATTTGAATATGGAATACTTTAACATTGTCTGAAATATTCATATAATGACTATTAAAAAAAATTCTCGTGTTACCCATAAATTAATTGTTATACTTCATTTATGTTTTTGTGCATGAATGTTATAAACTCTCCACACTCTCCACACTTCCTAAAACTCTACGTGTTAGGAATCACACGTTAGAATGCATGACCTCGTTAATCCTTAGCTCGCACAAGTTTCGACTTCTGAAGGTTGTCGTTCGTGGGGGTGCGACAGCTGGTTTTCTCGTTTTCTGCTCGTTTCTCCGAATGATAAAAACAGATATCTGTGCATTAGGGTCAGTAAATGTAAATTTTACTCTCTTGTTTTTCTTCTTTGTTATTAAGTAGAACATCAAAGAATTAATTAATTAATAAATAACTTTTGGAGATAGTGGAGTCAGTTTCGAAATATTTATTATTGATATTTATAATACAAGATCTTCAGTAACATATTGTAGTAACTAGCTAAGATTATTGAGTTTACTAGCCACTTTGAAATGTGTTCATGTATATTTTGATTAATTTTTTTTAATATTTCAGTACCCAACAATCATTACAGGGATCATGAACTATTATTGTTGACATTTCACATCTACCAGGCGTCACGTGACGCCCCACAATTCATTTTCATTTATAACAAACTGTGCATGTGTATGTGCGACAGACTAACTGGAATTAGTTTTGAATATAATTCTATATGTCTAAAAAATTGTCCAATGTTTTCGGATTTATTAGCTGTGATCTGAAGGTTTTCATTCCTGGCGTTTCGTCTACTACTGCGGCAACGGTCGAAGTGATCTATCTTGCTGCGATGCGCAAACCGAAAATGGCAATGATGCCAACTGGTCAATATGTTTTCTCCTAACCCTATTTTGAAATCCCCTAAATTCAAACTGAGATACCATATATCGAAACCCCACTCACGCCGGACAGTATCTTAACCACGAATCAAACCACCATCAATCGACTAAAAGAGTAATCATCAAGACTCTATTAGACCGTGCTTACGGGCTCTGTAATAAAAAGGAAGGTATCGAGTTGGAACTAGACAACAATGGCTACTCCAAGGCGATGGTGTAACAGAGTTTGGCTGAAAGACAGAAATAGCCTCGCAAGGAAGAGAACCTGTCACAACCAGTGCTTGCACTTCCCTACATCGGATGATTATCGGAAAGAATGAGAATTGGGTCCAAGTACAACATCGGAACCTGCTTCAGATCCGGAAACGCTATCCGTAGCAGCCTCACGAAAACCAGGCCACCACTGTGGCCTGTGACTGTGATTCCAAGAATTGTATTTACCGGAAAAACCTATATCGGTGAAACTGAGAGCCGAGATCATACACAGGGAGGAACAATGGTTTAGCAGGAAATTCTAAGAAGCCGCATACATGTTGTCCAACAATGTATTCAGCCGAACTAGCGTAGAGATACGCAACATATGGAGACCCATAATCAAGCGAAAAATGGCCAGCCCCCGCCAAACGGTCATCTCTTGCTAAACTGGTGAAGCGAAAAGAGGAGATAAGTGAAAGTACTCGAATGACCCATAAATAGTCATTTCTTGGATTTATTAGTCCAGTCATCACCCGAAGACGATTGTGGATACTAACAGTCGAAACGTCGTGAAGTAACTTTTTTTTTTTTATTGTTTTATATTTCATTTCACTGTAATTTCAATTCAGGTTTTTTTTGCTTAATATAATTGTTATTTTCAGCTATTATTTTTGATTTTTTATTTGTATTGGCTTTTTTAGGGATTTCAAATCATTTTGTATAATATCAGCCAATGGAATTTCGAACTGATGAAGTTCATAAATTTTTGCTTTTTTTGCTCAATATAATTACGGCAGTAGATGAAAAATATAATTAAATATTTCTAATTATAATAAGATCCAATAAATGAATCATTGTTTGCTTTTTGGCTGACATCTTGAATCCCCTTAATTAATTGTCAAACTACAGAGGGCATGAGAATTCTACGTTTTCAAATATGTTTTCAATTTTATTTTTCTTAAAAGATGATTAGTAGTTCTTCAGCCATTTTGTTAAGTATTAAACATGATGCCTGTTCACGTAAACTTTGTCCAACCTTGATATCTTGTTCAGTTCAAATGTTGAGAGGTGAGAGACTTTTCACGTCCGCCCTGTATACAAAGAATTGATGCAATTTCGGTGTCCAATAGATTTTTAGATGGTGGATTTTTTCCAGAAATTATTATTGTTTGGTAGTGTTGGGAGTTACAAATAATTGATGCAATTTAGGTATCCAATAGAATTTAAGATGGTGGATTTTTTCCAGAAATTATTATTGTTCAGTAGTATTGAGTAAATTTCGATCTGAAAGAGATTGTTGTTGAACTTTGATGTGAAAACCCGTATTATCAAACATCTCATTATCAGGACTTGAATTTAATGAAATATAGACATAATAACCATATGAGATTGAATACTTGCAGTAAATATTTAAAAAATTATTAGATTACCTAATCACGTACAAATTAGGCAGATAAATTGAGTTAAACATGAATGTTGCATAAGGTACTAGCGGAACGCCGCGGCTCCGCACAGGGCGGGTAAGAATTACTATTATTCTACTATTAATACAAGGTTGAGAATTACTATTATTCTAGATTTTTTATGTCCGGAAAGTTTTTCAAAAAATCAATAGAAACAAATTTTTTCTTTCAAATTCAACCTGTATTTCACCAATATGGCTATCAAAATCATATGCCTGGTGAGTGTTGTAGAGGTTTAGATAATTTGATGGAGGTAGTTTCAATTGAAGTTATCTGTGGTATATAAATAATAATTAGCGTAAGAAGCAACTTGTAGAATTCAAATCACTGTTGAAGAACCTACTGGTTGGCACAACATCTTCTAATAAAGTTTGTGGGAATCAAAATTGTAAGGTGTACTTTATAAAATTACTATTAGATTGTTATTTTATTTACATTTGTATAATGTATTTTCAAGTGAATCTTGATAGTATCGTTTTGTTGGACAGTATAAAGTATTATTAAATTGTTGTGGCTAGTTTTCCGAAACCAGCATGTTGGTGCTGCCTTGGATAACTTTTTATGGATAGTGCTGCTATTTCAACTACTATTTAAAAAGTTGGTTGTATCCATGCTTGTATTATCTGAATAAAGCTCTTTAAAAAAAACGTAGTAATTATATCTGTCTGGAACTTCATCGCCCACTGGATTGATAGCCCCCTGAGTGTTTGTCACATTCACAACTATCGGTGTAAACAGAAACAAAATGAGGAGCAGTGGAAGTTTTCGATCCTTAAATAACCTCCCGCATGGCATTTGCTCCCGATATCGAGTGGGATGATACACAATAAAATGGTGCATCGGTTGATAACCCTCAAAATATTGAACAGTATTGTGATTTAACCCCAGGTAGTGCGTCATGAAGTGACAAGAACTGATGGAAATACTTCAAAACTACCCGGTTGGTAAGCTACATTTTCAAATAATTTCAAGTTCAATTTATCAATAAAGTAATGATTTTAAATACACTGACTAGTTACTTGGTGAAAATCAATAACAATATTCATGATGTTGATTACAAATTTTGACAGTATACAGGCCGTTTCTCGAGTCTCGCCCTCCTCGAGTTATACGGGGAAAACCAAAAATTCTGTTTTTCGTTTTTTTCTCGAATGGAATTGTTATTTCGGAGAATATCAAAAAATGGAAAAGTAAAATGTTCTTGTATTCTAAGTGTACTATGACGATGTGATGATGAATATTCGATGAAACGTTTCGTGTTAACATGGCCACCATCAACTTATTTTTAAAATACGTACCTTTTTTATTACAGATATTGATAAAGCGATAATTTCACAATACAAGGGTATATCACATTTGATATTTTTATCGCGTTCAATTTGAAATAACTACCATTCTGTATTTTATCGAATTTTGGTAATTGTTGCAATAAACCTGAAAGCAATGACGTTTTTGAATAGAGAATGAAGATACCTTCCAAACTATATATCACAAACCTATACTTCCCATTCAATAAATTGTGGGTTGTACCTGTCATTCGAAGGTAGTGGACAAAAATGTCAAATTATAATTTGCATTTGACATGTTTCGGGATTTTTCAAAATATGTTCAGTAACCGAAATAATCAATTCATTCCATTTGGCTTTTACACCATGTATGTGTCTGTATAGAATATTTACAAATAATCGTTTTCATATAGTGCCACAGACGGTCAGTGACATTGTGGTTTCTCCATCTTTTGGTGAAAAATTATTTTATATCATTATTATTATTCTCCTTTCGAAGTTGAATCAGATTTCGTCTTGATAAAATATAGCGGTGTCGTCTGCGAAAAATACTATTTTGTTATGGTTTTGAGAAACAGATCATTCAGGTAGATTAAAAGGAGTACTGGCCACAATATGGCTCTCGAGTACGATTTTAGAGGTAGCTCAAAAAGAGTTCATTTAATATATCTTCAATACCAATATCTTTCAAAGATTCTAATAGCTTGACGTGATGAACGGTATCGAAGGTTTCAGTTAGGTTGAACGAAAATAGCCAGAGATGGTTTACTATTTTGGTCACTTTTGTGACCCTCCATGTAAGTCAGAAACGGACATATAACAGAAAATTCCAATGGTCACGTTGAATTTTATTTTTAGGGGGCTAATACTGATAAGATGAGAATCATACCCGAAACTTCACACCGCTGCGGTCAGCAACTACCCCTCCTATTTTTTCAATGGCATGGGGGTCGAGTGATACATCATTTGAAAGGTCTCTTCTCTCTATGTTTCCTGTATTTTTTTTTGAAATTGGTTTATTCGTTATTGAGAAAATAAATGTTGAACGTTTTATTTGAGAAAAAAAAATTCTTTCGCTCATTTTATTGAGAGAATCAACAAAAATAATATCAATGGCAACACAATCAATGGATAATGTGTTCAAAATGATCTCCGTCTAGAGTCTAGCGTTCCTGACATTATTAAAGATGTCCGGAGTCAGCAATCTGCACTCCCGAACAATTCTCTATCGTTTTAGTGCAAGAGAGTTCAAGATTATCAGAATTTATAAAAGTTCATGTTTGGTAAAAAAAATATCGAAATCAATTTATATCTTCTAAACGGTAATAGAATAGGTATAGGAAAATAGTATATGAATTTGTTGACAAAATGATAATGAATCATAATTTGATATTATATACGGGGTGTTTCATTTGAAAAATCAAAGAAGCCGTTACTTTATAGTAGAAGCGACAACGCCGCTTCGTCTGAAATATTTTAGGCATGTAGGTCATATTGATTTATGCATACTGTGAAATTTTCAGATTGATCCGTTAACTAGTTTGTCAGAAACGGCTAGTTAACGCTCATCATGAAAAGCCCTGTATATTTCATAGATAAACACACGAACAATTATAAGTCACCGTACATAAGTGAAAAGAAGTAACTTCACTCCTGTCGGTCTCTTTGATGTTTCGGGTCGAGATTTTATTTTTTGCTGGCATGTGGCATGTGACTTTGCTACGAGGAGCTCCCAATAAATGTCTCATATGATTATGAACTGTTTCGGATTTGATGAAAAATACGACAAGGTGGTAAAATAAACGTATATTTCATTTAGTAAGATTATACAATTCAGAACAGAAACTTATGCTAATATATTTCAAAGGTTTTTTAGAATGATGAATTTTTGATTTTTTTTTTTTGTTTTCAAATTTCTATTGACGAATTTCGAAGTATAATGAATTCTTACCCTTATGAAAAGAGAAAATATATAATCCAAAGGAGAATCATCACAATCAGTGGCACGTAAATTGTTGAAATGATTGAGAAATTCTGTCTCTAGATGAATGATACATTGTAAAAATGAAATGTGGAGGCATATATAAACTTCCAAACTGTTTGGTTACTGTATTACTATATGCCTTGCAATGACTACATACCTGCATTTGTTTCATTCAGTGTCGTACTAGCCGCCGTGGCAAAATTTGTACATACTTCTCATGAATGTTTTCTTAAACA
>WOGO01009107.1:0-10348 GCA_015342085.1 Leptinotarsa defecta
ATATGGCCCAGAGCGCCCACGCACCCTTTTTTTACAATAATACTACTTTTTTCGTTCGTTATTGTTTTGAGCTCATTGAAAAAAAATATTTTCAACTTTATAGTTTGATGTTATTTAAAAGCGTGTTTTTTAGTTTTTTAAACTAGATTTATTTTTCAATTTTTAGTTTCGTAAGTTTTTTAGTCTTTTTAAACTATATTTATTTTATCTAAACTTTGAGATCTATCAGCCGTATATTGTTTAAAAAAATGACCATTAATATTTTCCGATTCCGGAGAGTCTGAAAAAAAAAACTTTTTTCAAATGAAGAAATACATGTTTGAATTATATCAAGGTTACGTACAGCGCCAGAGAGTTACAAACAAACAAACATACATACAATACATACCTACAGGTGAAGCTAATAAAAGCCGTATCGAAAAAATATTTTTTTCAATTGTTCGAGTTCGAATTATATCAAGGAGGTTACGTACAGCGCCATCTGCCCGCCAATAGATCAAGCAATAATGTCAATAATTATGTCAAATACAGATCCTGATATGAAATAAAAAGGGGAGTTACAAACAAACATACATACATACAGGTGAAGCTATTATAAAGCATGTAAAAAAATACAATGAAAACAACAAATAAAATAAAAATGGGGGACACAAATATCATCTACATATGACACTAATGACAAATACACAGAGTAACCAATATAGAAAAAAATCAAGTGCTTTCGATTAATGCGTATTTTATATGATGGAATTGGCCGATACTTGATGAAAATCCATAACTAACGTATTCAAAAAATTTTTCATGAGATTTTCACTTTACAGTTTTACAAAAACGCAACACGTGTTTCACGGGCCTGTCTTTACTAACTAGTGAAGACACGCCTGAAGAAGCCACCGTATGGCGAAACACGTGTTGTAAAATTGTTTAGTGAAAATCCCACAATGAAGTGTTGTTTGTTAATGTATATTAAAGGACTGAGAGTATGAGAAAGAGGTTGAGATCACATACCCTGTTTTCTTTTTCAGGTAATTTCTCAGGTAGAACAGGAACTACTTCAGCTGGAACTGGTTTCCTCGCCTTCTCCATATCTTCTGCTGTTGCATAATCAATGACTAGTCGCTTTCCATTCCCTATGGGCCAGAAGATACCATGAAGGGCATTTCTGGTAGCCTCTGCCTCTCTAAAAAAAATCCAGTCATTTTAGAATCCACACTGGTATAAGGGCAACAATTTCATTTACAAAATTGATAAAAAAAATTATATGTGAGTTACATCTAAAAGGGTTCAATTTCATTATGGTGACCATTTTACAGAATATTTTGAATAGTTTTCACCAATGGTACGTATGACTTGCTTGATGTTCCAGCTCCTCAAAATTCAAATCTGACAACTTTCAATATCTCTATATCCTTAATTTTTGATAAAGTCAAAAAAATACCAGTAAACCCTTCTAATTCTCTATTATTGTTGTTTAGTTCTTTTTTACCCTTGGTTTTTTCATTTTTAGAAAGTATTAAGCTACTGGTACTATCCCAAATTACTGGAAAATAAGTTGTATCGCACCCATCACCAAGTCAAGTAGTCCATTTATCATAAATAATTACATTAGATTGTTTCAAAAGTTCTGTCTGTTTAAATGTCATGTGTCAATAAATATTCATTCTACTGTGTCTGGGTATATACTGATTGGAAGAGAATTTTATACTTTATACATTAATACTGTAAATTTTTTTCCAAATTTTAATTTTTCGCCTATTATCACCCTACTACCCTCTCATTAACTTCCTTCTTGACATCTCTAAGGGCCTACTCATAACGGATGAAGATACTACTGAACTTTCAAGGACAATGACATGAAAGTATATGCTTGTGAAACGATTAAGTTGCTTAGACTAACAATTGACTATAAACTGCCTTTTTATGCAAAGCCAAAACATGTACCTTTTGGTCACATGTTTTCGCTTTGCAAAAATTTGCTGTGAGAATTGTGGTAGGACTGAAGTATTAAGTACCAGTACATGACAACAGGTTTCTGGATGCCTGCGAAAGCTTGGAAATCGAAAAGTGTGGAATGAGTTTTATGAATAGCGACAAAGGTCCTATTTCAACCAGTCGTTTTCACTTTTAAAAGAAAAGAATGCTATATGAAATTATGTGTTTTATCTCGTATTTTGTTGATAACGCAAGAGCATTGTTTTATCTGTGCTTGTGCCATAAATTAACAAATTGATAAAAAAAAAGATGCACTCACTCTTCAGATTCGTACTGAACATAACATTTTGACTTGATCCGGTCCGTCCAAAATCCATCTTCACGAATCTTCCCCGTCCTCTCTAGTAGCTCTTTCAACTGCTTAACTGTGAAAGGTCTCACCAAGTTTGTTATGTACAATATGTCAGAGCGAGAGTTTTTCGCAGGGCTCGGCGGAGGTCTCATTTTACTAATAGTGTCATCTACAATGCTAATCTTTCTATTGAGAGCTATAATATTCTGATTAGTTTCAGTTTTTTGTTCTTCTGTAGTTTCCTCAGAAACCTGCCTCTTGAATTTCTCGTCCTCGGATTTTTCTGTGGAAAGTTTCCTTTTGACTGTTTCACTCTCAGATTTGGTTTGTACTCTGGGTACTGAATCTAGTTTAACCTCAGATTCTTTGAGAAACTCAAGAGATGGACACACTATTTTGATGGCGTCTACATCAATCTTGAATGTTGTAGCTGACAAATTATTCAGCGAATCACTTTTTCCCCAAAGATGCCGGCGAGTTCTCTGAACGCTTTTGTCACCTTGGCTGTCTCTTGGTTGGGGGACGTGTCTAAGCAATTTTACTTTTCTAATGGGTGCAATAGGTTTGTCTAGTTTCTCTGAAAGAAAATGGAACATCAGACAGATTGAATATAATTAAAAGTTAAATATATTATTACAAAGTTTTTATTTGCATCAAAAACGGTATGTAAGAAATAAGTTCATAATTTTTACAGAAAATTACAATTAATTATATTTCCATGAAAACCAAAAAGTTAAACTTTACTTATATCTACTGATAATAATAAAAACAGTCTCCAATCTATAATGAAGAATTTTTCCACATATATGAACGAGCTGCAGGAAACAGTTATATTTCCATGCTGACCTAAATTCCCACTTGAATATGTTCAAACTGATAATTCAGATAATCAGTATTGAAATATCTATTCAATTTCATTAGTTTCCACAATCAATCAACTGTGTTTGAGAGCATGAGTTGATATTTGAGGTGGAAATTAAATTATTTGTACAAAAAAGGTTTTGTTGTGATAAAAACTGGACAGGATAAAAAAAGGATTGTCTACTATGATTTATTCCAATACAGGTCAGGCCCCAGGAAATTAATATTGTGATCTGTGTTAGATGTAATGATGGTTCCTTCCCCTATCCTGTGAGAGTTGAACAGAAAAAATATTGTCTGTATGTAATGAAACAAAATGTCTTACAAACTGTGTATGTTTTGCTAAACCAGTTGATACACAGGTATTGAATGCATAAGGAAAAAGTTTCATTAGTAATATATCATTATTAATTTGATCACAAACTTTGGTCAAGTCACAAATATCACATAAATGTAGTAGTTTCACTTTTCAAAGTTGCGCGGAATATCTGCTACTAAATTTGTTTTGCCCGATCCCTTGCAAGTTGTTGAGTTACAAGGGATCAAAATTATTCATGTATTTGAAATAACTAGGTGGTCTATTGAATTTCGTAATAGATAATTATCTCTCCCAAAAACAGTCGTCCGGCTTATACATACATAATAATTTTCTAGTTTCACTTCCTTAATGGAAAATCTCACTGCCTAGGTTTCTTAACAATATTCATATTTGGCGAAAAGACCCCACTATTAGTTGAGAAATTATCACATAAACTTCAAAAAATACAAAAAAAACTCACCTTTTGTAGCTACCCTCTCTTCACTCTGACTGCTCAATCTTCTCTTTTTTTCTACACTTTCCTCACTTGTTGAAGATTCCCTTCGTCTAATATTCTTTGAATCTTCTTCAGGTTTGTCATCAACAGAAGAATTTTTCTCGCCCCCTGCTTTTTCACCAGGTGTGAGACGTTTAAGAACAATTTTTTTTCGGGGTATATCTTTGATGTTTTCATCCGGATTAAATTTTTTTGAATCGTCGTTTTCTTGTGTGCTTTTTGGTAAAGATCTGCGAAGAATTATTCGTTTCTTTTCTCCAGTTGATTTCCTATCATTATCATCCGACTGACTCCTAACTAGAGCATCTGATTTAGATGAGTTATGTTTTACTTCAGGAGTAGTTGATCTTTCTCCGCAACTGATCGATTCATTTATTTTGCTGCTGCTTTGAGTTCCTTCATTAGGAATTTCACTTGAAACATCACCATCTTGAACATATGCACTTTCAAAGTTTGCTTGGGTTGAACTATCACTTCCTTGTTCGTTCACTATTTCCCCAGCAATGTTTCCATCATTTGGTTCTGGATTCTCGTGTGTATTTGCTTGCGCAGTTCCACTGAAGTTCTCTATACTTTCATCATTATCTTTAGGGGGTGACTGGATTGACCCCTGAACATTGTCATTTTCAATTTCGGGTTTGCTACTCCGTGACTGTTCAACTTTTTTGTTACTTTTACCTTTAGACTTACCTTTAATATCCTTCTCTTCTTCATTGTCACCATCCTGTTGACATTTAAGATCCTTTTCATTTTCTTCCTTATTATCACTTACTGAATTATTAATTTCATTTGAAACATTTTCTGGATCAGTTGATGTGTTCTGTACGATTTCACTTCCTTGATCAGGATTATTGCACTCAGTACTTTGTTCATTATTTTCATTTACAGGTTTACTATCAAATCTAGAAAGTTTTTTGATAGATTGTCCATTGCTGTCGCCCATGGATGAATCAAGAGGATCTTCCTTTTCACTAGTAGATTTTCTAGAATTCCTAGATCCTTTGCGACGCATCTGAAACATCGAATATCCAATAAAATTCCATTTACCAGTCGAAAAAAACGGTGCAATCAACTAATAGAACCAAAAAAGCCCAAAGGACGCCATATTTCATTTCAGTAAAAAAGCATTATTGAGTGACGAGGGCCAATAGTTGTTTTGAATAAAATTATTTTGAAAAACTTACTGTTGAGTGCAGAAATGTGGTACTTTTATCACATAAAAGAAACTAGTCGGAAAACTGATTGAAAAACCACTTTTATAAAGCCACAACCTAAAATATAATAATAACTTCCTTTATTCCTTTGCTGATGGCATTTGACATAATTTGACATTATCAATTTTTCATTGATCTTCTTCTTAATTTTCGTGATACTGGCCAGGGTTATTATTTAAGAAGGATTGCCAAATGTAATCATCATTTTCGATTGACATTTGTAGCTGCATATGGCGGGTACTGCCATGTGATTGGTCGAATTAATTGTGCACTCATATTGAATCGTTGTAAAAAATAAACAATAAGTGATAAACATACTGTAGTTTTATTCCATCACCAAACCGTTCAAGTTCTTCAAGAGGTAGAATAAACTTGAAGCTGATCATTTGGTGATCGAAACAAGTGTCAAGGTGCTAAAAATAATGGTTTCGTGTACATGAAACTCCAGTAATATTCATTACTATACCAAAGGTTCCAAACAGTGCATCACAAGTAAATAAGTGATAAATGTGAGCCCTGGTTGAAGATTCCAATATCATTTATACAGAACGAGATTTATCAGTTATCGAGAGGTATCAAAAGGAAGATGATAGCACTTATCGAGTTTCCAGAACATGGTAAAGAAAGTGATAGTGTCAGAGCCATATATACCAACGCCAGGGTACAGAACACTGTCAAAATATTTTGACTTGATAATATTACTGGAAAAGCGAAGGCAGCTTCCCAAAAACTTGAAACAAGATTTCAAACTAGACACTTAAAAACCTCTCTCCAAATTTTAATACTTTGTGAATCTGAATTATACCTCTGCTCTAATATATGTGAAACCGTCATTCGTTTGATTGGAGACCAAAACTACATAAGTTTTTTTATAGAGACTTTTACAGGAAGTACTACCTTCCACATTCATTTTTTCGAAAGCTCAGATTTTCAGATGATATACGTTGAAAAATAAACATAGAGTTTAAAATCTTTGTAGAATTTCAATTTGGAAAAGATTTTCAAAACTTTTCATATCAGTTTTTATTAGATTATTTTACAATTGCACCAATTGTACAATAGTACCAATTGTAAAATTTATTTTTATAAAATGATATTAAGCACTTCTTTGGTAAATTTGGAACGGAAAAAATAGTTTTTATAAACTAATCTCACTAAGTAATTTTCAATTCTAAAATTCAAACACACCATCAGTAACATCAAAATTGCTGTCACATATAATTAATGACAACCTTGTTTACAACCACACTTTCTCTCTTTCTTCAGGTACTCCCTCGTCTAAAGTTGACTCTATTTCGAAACCCCTCCTTTACATATTACATATTTCTTTCCTTCATGGTACTGGTAATTTGACCAGTGCAAAGAATATGAAAATGTTACTTCTATAATTCTATTAATGTAATAGAACCCTCTCTGACCTTTTGAGCCTCTTGCAGTCTACTACTACTGTTTATTTGTCCTGTAATGACACTCAAGAATTCATCATTATTATTTGACAACAGTATTTATAAATTCGGTTCAATATAAATAAGTACTATATTGTAATATGTTAAGACAACAACAATTAAAATGTTTGATTTTAGTATATTAGATAATTGTAAACAATGCCTCAGTAATAAAAAAATACTATATGAATACATTTTTTTAATTGAATCTTCAGTACTTTTATATATTACTTCTTGTTTTAAGTTGTGAGCGAAGGACGTTCGAACTCATTTAATAATAATAATAATACACAAACGTTACCTGCCAAATTATATAGCATATCGAAAAGACATGAAATTAAACTATTCGAAGAATAGTTTTTTTAATAATATTGATGGAAGATCAAGGAAAAGTAAAATAGATTATTTCTTAACAAATATGTCCTTCAAAATACTTTGAAACAGTTGTAGATATGAACATTGCTGATCATTTTGATACTATTTGAAATGATCTTAGACATAAAGCATAATGAATTAAAACCAAATAATGAGATATTCACCTACAAAAGTACTCATGAAATTTATAAAGGTTCCTTGAAACTATAGGTACAATATCTGTAAGATATGAGATGGAATTGGCCCTTATTTGATGAAAATTTATAATGCATTCAAGAAACACTTTACTCAGTAAAGACACTGTTTAGTGAAAACCTCACAATAGAGTGTTTCTTGAATATAATATCTGTAAGATCTATTTTTCTGGTGTCATCGGCATCGGCTACGTTGGTCATTAGCCTCGTGTCCTGAGTAATCCATATTAATAAGTCTCCGAGCTACCTAGGGAGCATCATGGCTATTCGCAGTCCATCAACCATGTAACGTTGCAGAATCATTTCAACTTCAACTAAGTAAATTTTTTCGGGAAAAATATCTGGTTGAACTTACGACCTCTCGGTCATGATGTAAGATCTATTAATTTATTTATTTGATACTGTTGTTAATTATCCGTCCGCCACTGGTAGCCATAAACCAATCGTGACGTAGCTAAAAGCGAGCGAATTTACGAGGTTCGCTGCCACTCTAGATTTAGCGAAAATAATGCTACCAATTTTGATGGAATTTTGGCGAAATTTTCTAGCGCATTCGATTACGATGTATAAACGATAACCACGAGTATATCGACACAGAACAGTAGAAGTAACAGTGCGGTATGCGAAGTGATGAACATTCGAATAATAGTTGAAGATTTAGTTGAAGGGTTTGTTGTATTTAAAGTGAAAGAAAGTTAAGTTGATTATTCAGTGCAGTCAATTATTGGTCAACCTACAGGGATTATTCATCGAAACTGGTCTGTAGGCGATCTACCCGAATAATTTCAGCATGGTCCTGTTGCTGCATAAACGAGAATCATCTGCAAGACTAACCTCTGTGAGATATCTTGCATAAATATCTGTCGGATATATTTCAATATCCAGTGTGGTATTAGCCGGGGAAGGAGTAATTTTCCGGCAGGCATTTACCAGAGGTGAATATTTTGAAATTTCATTTCGTTCCATTTCATTATCGATTCCGAATTGCAGAGAACTTTCAAGTAAAAGTGTTAAATGATACAGTAAATATTTCACAAAGGTAAAAATTTCTTGAAACATATTTAGATGGTGACATATAGGTTGGAATACAAATATAAATTCTGTTTGTAAGAAAATAAACAGTGACTATTATGTTATTATGATAATCGATTGCGATACAGTTTTCAAAGTTGAATCATGTGAAAACAGGTATCCAAAAAGTTCTTCGTTAAAATATTTTCCTTTCCGTAGTTTTTTTTAACAATTGTCGTTATATAAAGGATATTTATCTCAAATAGTTGTCCGTGAATATATATGTTACGGAAAAGGTGTTAGTTCCATTATTTTTTATCATTTTCATTATTTTCACCAATTATTATTTGAATAAATGGTAGCACTGAAACCTCTGGGAATAAATCTATAACAAACACTACTCCCAAATATCTCTCACGAAAGCGTTTCACAAAACAAGTAGGGTTCATCAAGTGAAGAACTATATACAGTCTAATTCTAACTTTGGTAGATATACCTGAAATTATGTTTTATTCGCAATAACCTCATTTCAGAATCATCATGCCTCTTATATGTTATTCGCTCTCTCTAATCGTCCAAAATTCAAAATACAATGAGCAGAGATCGCAAATATATTTTGGCGGGAAATGTTCAATCTGGAATATTATGAGTGCAATGGCAACAAAAAAACACAACTATTGTTCCACTGATTTTGAAAGATGACAGGAGATATGATGACATGTTATATGTTATCGTTTTCTGTTTTTTAATTTTCATACTACTTATAACAGGAAACTCAGCATTTTTGTAGATTTACAAAGTAAAAAACACGTTGAGAAAAATTATAGTTCGGTTCGTACAGAAGGAGTTGAAACGGCAATTTTTTTAAAGACTTCAAATAATTTTTATCTAGCATTGGGTCAGTTGACAATTCTGGTGACGTTTTGGAACGCCAAAAGATAACGTGTAAAAGTTTCGTTCGAAGTTTTCCAATTTTGTTCAATGCAAGTACCTCTAGATGATACCAATTCGAGCAAAAAATGAATAGAATTCATTTCTTAGTTTTGTTTAATTTTATTTGTGTTGATTCCTTTTACCTGCCCGGGTTAGCTCCTGTTAATTTTTGCAAAAAGTCGGATGAATCAGATACTTGCAAAGTGAGTCCATAATTAATATCTAGTTACCAATATTAGTAAAACTTTTTTTTAGTCCGAAGTCCAGCTATTCGTCAATAGACTGAACACAGAAGAATCTGTTATACCTTATGAGTACAACCACTTCGATTTCTGTTTAGCCGATGAAACGGCAAAATCACCTGTAGAAAATTTGGGACAGGTAGTATTTGGAGAACGAATCCGGCCTTCCCCTTATAAAATTCAGTTCATGAAAAATGAAACATGTAAAATTGTTTGCCGTAAAACCTATTCCGGTGATAATGCTAAGGATAACTTGCTGTTGAGTAAGCTAAGGAAGGGTATAAGCTTGAATTACCAACATCACTGGATTGTTGACAACATGCCAGTAACCACTTGTGTCTCCTCAGAACACAACTCGCAGTACTGTTCTACTGGTTTTCAAATGGGTTGTTACTCAAGAAATGGGAAACACAATTGTGGCAAACTAGAGGGTCAATCAATTACTCAGCAAGAAGCTTACTACATTCATAACCATGTAGATTTGTTCATCACTTATCATTCTGGGGCTAAAGAAGAATGGGGAAACAAGTTGAATTATAAGGGTGGCAGAATTATAGCTGTTAAAGCCAAAGCTAAAAGCATCGATTACAAAGGGTAAATATCTCCATTGAAGGAAAGGAAATAGGTAGATACAGATACATGAAATGCAATTGCAATTAAATGATTGTATATCCTGGAACAATGAACATTAATGAACAAAAATTACGATATAAAAGACGCTCTGATCATTAAGAAATACATGTTCACCTTTCTTAAAAAAATTGCTAATATCTTATGTAGATTTCTATTTCTTCAATATATTCAAATTTAAATCTCGAAAAAGGAAAAATACCAACAAAACCCATTTTCATTTGTTTAGTGTGAGAAGAAAAAGTCTATTTGCTTCTTGCAACTTTCGAAGAAATGAAAGCCGAGGAATTAGTTACTACTATAATATATTAATTTTCTTACTTAGCTATCCAAAGATTGGCTGA
>WOGO01009109.1:0-10348 GCA_015342085.1 Leptinotarsa defecta
TTCTCTCATCCTTTTTTTTTGTATCAGATGGAGTAGTAGAAAGCCAAAAACTTTCTTTCCCAAAAATTAATCACTCCTAAAAATATAACCCCTTCAATTCAATTTAATCTTCCTTTTTGAAGATGATCACTTGGTGATCAAAACACGTCTCGAGGTGTTGAAAATAATGATTTGGTGTTGGGAAAAAACTCCAGTAATATTCATTAATAATTATTTCTGTTATGAATATTATTATTGCTTCCGTAATGAAAAAAGTAAAGGAATCAAATATTAAAAAAAAGACATCTTCTCTACGAGGTACTCATCCGTGATCCTTGCTCTTGAATACAATGGATGAACTTTTCCTTCCAACTAACGGCTTAGTTCGCCATTCCATTGAATAAGCCACCTTGTATCTCATATGAAGGTCCAGAGAAAATTTTCCACCTTTCCTGCTTGACAACAAGCAGCGATATAGCTCCCAAAAACCGTTCAAGAAGCAATAATGTAAAAGATTAAGCCGTGATCAAAAATGAACTGAATTGTAAGGGTAACACGGTTATGAAAAATGTTCACCTCTGAGTGTCGAGTCTCCTAGCACATCAAAGATGCTCTTTCCAACAACGGTACAGCAGATATCTACCCAAATTTAATGTTTCACAATATTGGGCATATACCATACACCACACATAACCATAAATAACTCCAATATTGTATAAGGTCCTTTGAATGACATATCCATATAATACGATAACGATTGTATTTATTCATACAGCCGATATCTATTGAATCTCCTCACCAAATCTCCGCGGACCCCGACTCGAATTCTCTGGTGATTTTTTCCGCGCGCAAAAAATATTCGTTCGAATTATTTCTATGTGGAGCCACATATCGGGCAATATTAAATAGTAAAACGTTGAGTAACCGTAATCAAAAAAATATCGTAACAAGGTAATCTTCTGAACTGAGGCATATTTTGTGGCTAACGACAGATCGTACTATAAAAAAGATATCAAGAAAGTGTATGACTGCCCTCGGCCTCAAAGGCAATTATATTGATTAATAAAATGAAATGTCATCAATACAATTTTGTTAACTTACGAACTTTCAGCCCAACTTATAAGCTGATTTCATTACACTTCTTGAATTCATTTTCCATTCGAAAGAGCATCAAAAAACAATTAGGATCTCAAATATTATAGCTGAACACTTGATTTGAATTTGGAGTGTTGATAGTTATCAGTAATGCCAACATCAACGTTGACCTCAAAAACGTGAAATGAGGAGATTTATCACTTCTTGAATTATTGCTGCTTTTATAGAAAAACTATAGCTTTTATTGTACAAAAGAAAGAGAGTTGAGCTGTAATTTTTGGAACTTTGGAGGTTAAAACTTAGGAAATAATGGAGAGCACCGATTTCTCTCTTGTTTCTTAGTTGTTAACACGTCAATATACACCCAAATTTTTTTCAAACCCAGAGGGTGCATATCCAAAATGTTAGTAACGATACATTCCTTACAGCCCTTTGTTTACTATCCAATGTATAAACTACAACAATGAACAATACTAGGAACTCATTTGATTACTTTTATTTTCACCGAAGGTGTTTTTTATCAGAATTCGTATTCGACAATGTTGAAAGGAATGCTCGATGCTCTGTGGCCAAGATTTCTCTCGATTTTCAAATTTGAAATATATACACTGATGCATATCCCATTCTAATGAAATACAATATGGCTACCTCATCTTAAATCTACCCAGCTTCACATAATGACGTGGTGAACCAGGGTTCCCTACATTTTTATAACCTCCAATGTCAAAAGCAGTTTGTATTCACCTATGTTACGGAACAAATAGCAAATGATAAATGGATGTTATTTTGCGGTCAATAGAGAACTCTTCTGATTTTGTCGAATTTGTTCAAAATCTTTTTCGAAGAAACTTGAAACTATCAAACTACATTTTGTTGATTTGAATACTTCTGAACTCGTACAAGATTTTGATTTTCATATTATTGTTCATGTGCAGTTTTGAAATATATCTCCATCACCTACCTTTATATGTTTCTACGAAAAAACCTAACCTAATTGAATTGTCTTTCATGCGATGTGCATGATGAGACTATTTACATATTAGGACTACAAAAAATCATGATCTCTGTTTAAAATCTCTGTTTAAAATCTGATGAATCATGATGAAATCTGATAAAATCATGATGAAGTCCAACATTCTCAAAGGTCCGTTCCAGGACCAATAGGTTTAATCAAAGATAGATTGAAAATTATATAGAAACAAATAAGATATTTTTACTATAAGGGTTTTACAAAAACCGTGACACGTGTTTCGCTATACAATAGCTTCTTCGAACTTCTTCGAAGAAGATATTGTATAGCCAAACACGTGTCGCGGTTTTTGTAAAACCCTTATAGTGAAAATCATAGAAATAAACTGTATTGATTAGTTGTTCAATAAGATATTTGTGGAGGAATGTATTGAGTAACTCTACAAAGTTCCTCAAAAGCTCACCTCAAGTCCGTTTAATCTGGGAAAGCGATTATGAACTAATTGAATAGAACTGGCCGTTACTTGATAAAAATCCATATTACAAAAAAAACTAATCAAGCGTAATATGTGTAATAAATGTAATAAAGAATTAAACAAATAAAAAATCTCTTTGAAACCTTTATCAACCCCGAAAAATCTCAATAGCATTCGAACTGTTACTTTAAGATTCAATATTCCAGGCTAACTACATGCAAGCTATACAATTCTGTAAAATCATCAAGATGGAATTGGTGACCATTTCGTCAGCTGAAGAAAATGAAAGAATAAAAAAATACATCCGAGATACAAGTGAGTTTCACCTAATAGTATAAAACAATAGAGGATAAGTGAGTTTTTGTGTTACTTTCACATTCATTTACAGAATATTGAAAAAAAACTATCTAGTTTCACGAAATCCCATCTGAAGTTGGTCACAGTCTCATTCATTGATCGTGCGTTCCTGAACTATCATGCATAAAGTAGGATACATTCTTCAATTGACTATTTCATAACCAATTCCTATCATTTACTAGTAGGGAGGCTACTCCGTTCTGCAGACGATGGAGAAAACAGTGATTTTCACGAAAAACAATTCGCTTGATAGGTTGTCAGAAATTCAATGAGTCTACAGAGCCTAGTTGAAGGCATTGAAAAGAATGTCAAAAATTTGGACTGCCACCCTTCGGAAAATATCAACAGATTTGAGATCTAAGAAAATCTGTTGAAATCTCATTTCTTCTCCGTCAACTATCTGCTCCTTCCCCCCTCCAGAAATTATAACCATCGAGCGATTTCTAGCAATTAGATATCTTCTTTGTCTCTAATATTTGAATCGTCAACCACATTCAGATAAACATTGAGAATATCGAAGAGTATGAGCTTTCACGGCGGAAAATGACTATGTCAAAGCTGTTTTCTGGATTTTTAGTCAGTGGTCTGCAGGTTTTCACAATGAGGCTTCATCTGCAACTGTGGTGCAACGAACGCAGTGTTCTAGTTTCCCTCAAAGTGCATATTTTCTTCGAAGTTCCGGTCGCCAATTTTATTTCACCGGTGGTGAGCGTGACATTGCTTCTATTATTTGCGTTGATAGGCCTGATGCATGTGTTGTTGAGTGTTATTGACAAAAATGTCATGGGTCGTATTGATATGATTCTGGAGAAACACAACGTGATATCAATTTTCAGGTCAACGAAAATTATCCAGAGTTTCAAGTCAACTAAGGGCTCCAGTATAACTAGTTTAACAAATTCATTGTAGCTGTAGTTTGAACCTCATCGGAACCTGAGAAAGAAGCGTTCTAACGCAGAGAAACTGTAGCCTTCCATTCGATACCTATGGTGTAAGATATCACTGAACAAAGAGTTTTCTGATTGAGAGCCTTTACGAATTTTTTGTGATCATTAAGTCACGGGATCTGTCTCGACATGAATATATGCCATAACGAACTTTTTGATAGACCAATAGAAGAAGAGCAATATATAATGGATTCCTTTGATGTATTTCAAAGGTATTAGGTACCGTTTTCGATGAAATCTCGTAGTATCATTCCTTCAGCTTCTTACAAATAACATCGTCTATTTCAACAAATTCACACAAGACATTGATAAATTATACATATAAACTTGTATTATTCCGTACTCCAATTGGTAGTTTTTGAGATCATCGCGTTCAGGCAGGCAGATATGGAGGGGACTCTAATTTATGGTACATATTGATTATTTGTGTATGAAAAATGAAAAATATCATCTTTATTATCGAACGAAGCGTGGTTGAAGCGAATTCTTCCAAATAGTAGCGAATTCTTCTTCCACATTAGAAATTATTTTTCTCATTTGAAAGTAATTCTATCCTCATTGTAGGTATTGGTGACTATTGGTGGACATCTGGGACGAAACTTCTGGATGGAAAAACTTGGGTGTGGCTAACAAAAGGAACAAGGGTCGAATACACCAACTGGTTGCCAGGTCAACCAGATGGTGACACTCAATTCTGCCTACACTTGATTCACAAGAGAGATAAGGGTTTATTCTGGAATGACAACTATTGCAATAATCAGTATCAAGTTATTTGCGAGAGAGCAACATCCGATCCCGAAGAGGAAAGTGGTCATGCTGGTGTGGTAACTAATACAGTTTTTCATACGACACCGAAAATCGATATACGAACAGATACAGATTTGGACGGTAAATTTTTTTGATAATTTTTCAATTTCAGAAAAGAAATATTTCAGGCATTATCTTATAACTCATAAAAGAACGCGTGTTGAAGAATCTGAAATACTCGTCAATTTTGTCCAAAAACGGACCTATTTTGAAATCATTTTCCTTGCGACAAAAGCTACTGTAATTTTTTTTAAACTCTCGTCCCTCTATTATTTTCGTAAACTTTGTCAAAATTGGCTCATATTATATTGAAAAATTAGATTTTGAATATTTTATCAAGAAATCAGCAAACTGGAACTAGTGGAAAGAAAATTACGGAAAAATGATGTCCATCAATTGCTTCGCAACAGTTCAAACGATATTCTTAACCTTTTTCTGCCCTTACATTATTGAATTATCGTTGCTCTATGTAAGCTCTCAGAAACCACTTCGAAAAACGGAGTTAACACCATCCTCGTGTATCATTACCTAATTAGGGGTTGATGCACCTTCATTTATTATAGTTGTGTCTGATAAGTTTGTCCTGCAATGGTAATTGTTGTTTGAGTTATTTATCGCAGTGACTGGCCTGAACTAATAGTTCTTTTAGTTGATTTTATTCACAGCCAGTCTTCGAGTATGTCCACTGAATATATATACCAAGGTTTCCTTTCTTTTACGAGGAATTGAGTGATTTTTGATATGCGGTTGCTTAGTACCTTGTTTACCAGAAAGAGCGATGTTTGTCTTTCGCTTCAGCTTAGTTGAAGGAATGATACACTGAAAGGAATTCGATTTTTAATTATGGAATATCATCAACTTCAGGTTGATGATGGCCACAACCTTGCACTAACGAGAGGCCAAGTAGCCCGAAACCGGCCTGCAAGTGTGCCCATTCCTATAATTGAAAATCGATCACAGCAGTTGTATCGCCAAGAGCATTTGCAGGAAATACTTCTGTGAAGATTCCTGTACTAATACCTGTTGGATTACCAGATGGAGCAATTGCAAATTGGAAAGGAATTTGATTTTTAATTCTGGAATATCATCAACTTCAGGTTGATGATGGCCACAACCTTGCATTGACGAAAGGCCAAATAGTTCGAAACCGATTTGCAAGTGTCCCGTTCCTATAATTGAAAATTGTTTCCAACAGTTGTATCGCCAACAGCATATGCAGGAAATACGTTTGTGAACACTCCTGTACTGACATCTGTTGGATACAATCTAACGCCCTTCGGGGTATTAGCCAGGGGAATAGTTGTTTTCCGATAGGTGTTAGTCTATTAACCTACAGTGTAGGTAAGTCGAAACTGGCCTGAGCAAATTGTTCTTTCAGTTAATTTCATCACAGAGAGTTGGCCACTATAATTTCCTCGTTCGTTCGTTCAATGTATTACATCCTTTTATTCTACTGAAGGAAGAGTTGCTGCAATCCCTATCGGAATAACGAATGTGTTCGATCATTATTACAATCATACGTTGAACTGTTGATGAATGAATTCAGAACATTCGGTTCTGTGCACAATATAGAAGATGCAGTATTCCGTTCTGCTACCAAGTTGAAATTATAGGTCATTCACAAATCTACATACTACCAGACAGGTAGCTGGATCATCACATCTACCTGGTGATCATCTTCAAGAGGTTTGCTGTTGGGATGAAACTCCAGTAATATTCAAGAATGATACTGATCATCGATTTCAGTTTTGTGAGAAGTTCCGACGAAAAATTGATTTATCCTAAACACGAATTAGTGTATATTTATGTAGAACGGTTACATAATTGTGTTTACTGGAGCGGTGTGAAACTCAATTCGGTAGTGAAAACACATTCACGCATTTGAAAAAATTTCAATGTCTGGTTCGTTATTGGCGGGCAGAACAGAGTATGCACTCTATCGTTCATAGCCGGGGTCTTTTCTATAGCTCCACTGTTTTTTATTACTATGTTATTGCTCTACTCTTAGTATTCAGTTGTTATTCTGCTGTTGGCATTAAAGTGCGCTTGTATTACTCTACAACTGGTATTGTTGGTACTCTATTGCTACACTATTACTATTTCATTGCTTCACTGTTTCTTGTACTACATTACTATCCTTTCATTTCACTGAATATTAGTGGAGTTTTATCCCAACACCAAACCGACATTTTTAACACCTCGACACGTATTTGAATCACCAATTGATCATCTTCAAGGGGAAGATTGAACTCAAACACGTGTCGAGGTTTCAAAAATAGTGGTTTGGTGTTGGGTTAAAAGTCCAGTGATATTCATTACTACACCAAAGGTTCCAAACAGAACATCACAAGTACTATTATTTCACTGTTTCAAGTCTGAGTCTATTATATTGCTCTACTGTTGCTATTCAATTGCTCCAGAATTGTAGCACTGCTCTACTGTTGGTATTTTTGCTATTTTACTGATCTACTGTTGCAAATCTATTGCTTCAATGATTTTCATACTATATTACTACTCTATTACTCAACTGTAGAATATCTTATTTGGTGAGTGAACTTTCAGGTGAAATTCCAACAATGATATTGCCAAACACTGAAAACCTAATATCTTCTATGGCGCGCAGTATGCGCTCTACTGTTTCAGTTTCATTCTATTATATTGATCTACTGTTGCTATTCTACTGCTTTTCTACTGTTACCATACTATTGCTTTACTTTTTTTCATACTGTATAAGTATTCTATTGTTTTACTGTTTCAAGTCTGTGTAATATTATGTTGCTCTAGTATTGAAGTACTGCTCTTCTTTTGGTATTGTTGCTATTTTAGTACTCTACTGTTGCTCTTATATAACTTCACTATTCCTTATACTTTGCTCAACTGTTCTGTTTGAGCCCGAGTCTATTTTATCGTCCTTAGCGACCCGTGAGGCACACATCTATTCACATTCCACCCGACCAAATAAGTCCAGCTTCTCAACGAAGCAAATAACCTTATTCAGAGAACGAACTTACAGGTCCAATTTACAGAGTGAAACTCTGCCAAACACTCAAAACCTAATATATTCCATGGTGGGCAGATACAGAGTATGCGCTCTCCTGTTCAGCTTTTCGACGAAACAGAATATTTTATTTGGTGAGCAAACTTTCAGGTCAAATTCCAATAGTGAAACTATGCCAAACACTTGAAACCTAATATCTTTCACGGTTGGCAGATACATGGAATTCGCTCTATGGTTTCAAGTCTCTTTCCATTCTATTTTCCCATTGTTGCTATCAAAATGTTCTAATGTTAATATTCAATCGCTCTGATGTTGCTCTCTTATTGGTATTGCTGCCATTTCATTACTTTACTGTCACTATTATATTGCCGTACTGTTTCCTATACTATATTACTATTATATTGCTCTATTGTTTGAAGGGTGGGTCTATTTCATTTCACTGCAACAATCGGGATTCACACTTGTTTAAATAAATCCAGCTTCTCAACGAAGCAAATTATCATATTTGGTATACAAATTTTGGGGTCGAATTCTATGATGATTCAGACTTGATTGATCTGTGATTGGGCGTGTTAGACAACGTAGATATTGTTTTTTTCTTCTTATTGATTCGGCAGATACTTGATGGAGATCCATAATAATTTCATAAGCTACACCCTACGATTTGATCTGTACAAACTTCATTTTCAAAAATATATCACGATATGTTTTGCTATCACAGTAGCTTTTTCATAGTCTTATGCTGAAGGTTAATTCTATTAAATACCCTAATTTTTATATACCCCACGTAATCCATAAGTGAAAGATACGTACTTATTTACTTCTTAGATCATAATAACCTATACGAGGTCCGGCTATTAAATAACGAGACTGCGCGCCTAGAGGGGTGGTGAAAAAATGAATAGTGCGTTGGGTATCTAGAAATCATCTCTATTCACGTTTTCGTTACAATTATAGTATTTGTGCGGTAGCGGTTTGAAACGAACGTAATTTTTTCCCGTGAAAAAAAACAGGAGCAACTTATCAATCTCATATTTCTCGTTGAATTGAAAAAAACCTCCGACTGAGTGCTATAAATTGTTGCGACATGCCTATCAGGACAATTCTCTATCTCGTGCGCGTGTTTTTGAGTGGTGTAAGCACTCCTTTTTCTTCTTTTCTATGCGTGAATCTCTATTAGAGATATGATTTTCTTCTAAGAGATGATTTGAATATATTGAACTTCTTTTCTCATTTACATAGCTCATATGATGTTTTTCGATGCGATTGCTGGATGTTCTACCAGTTTGACCATTACATACCTTAGGAAAAGTTCCACAATTCAATTTATATTCTCCTGATTTTTCTAATTCGTATATTTTGTCGAGGGAATCCAGTTATAAAAATATAAATCATTGACCTTTCATCGTTATGTCTCAAACAAAATTATTGTCAGCAACATTTATTCTTCTTCAGAAGTTTTAATTATAGGAGATGTAATGAGCCCCTTACTTGCGGAAATTTTAATGAAGTACCCAATTCTTAAGCATCCTTTGTTTAAGTATTTCTTGTATTGGGATGTTTCACAGCTACTAAGAGACAATTAGATATTTTTCATAGGAATATTAACAGAATTCATGAAAACATTAAATTCACTATTGAAATAGAAGCAGACAATTCAAACTTGGAGACACAATTGGTACACTAAACAACAAACAAGACTTTTCAATTTATCACAAAACCTTCTCATACGTGTATTACTAATCATCACGATTCTACCCATCCGTACCAATGAAAAATAGTATCTTATTTTGTCAACGTTCCCCTTCCAATATATAATTTTAATAAAAAAAAACTCAATATCATTAGACAAATTGCAGTAAACAACGGCTTTAAAGCTGAATTAATAGATTAAAATACTCAAAAAAAATATTCGTGAAAGTAATTCTGAATGTTTTTCTATTGATAATTTAGGTAATCAAAGTTATAGAGTTCCAACATATTTTGGACAAAAAACAGAAAAAGCAGCTTTATTTTTCAAGAAACAAGATATGGAAATTGCATATACAAAAGGAAAATTAGTTAAAAATAATAAAGACAAAATATCCAAATTGGAGAGATGAGGAGTATGTAAAGTGAATTGTGAAACTTATCTTAAGGTATATATTGATTAAACTGAAAGAATATTCATAAATTGAATCCAGTACCATCACATAAGCTACGTAAATGAGAAAACACGTTCAACATATTCAAGTTTTTCAGAAGAACATCATATCTTCAACGGAGATTTTCGAATTCTACACATAGAAAATGTTTGAAGCTAATTCAATTGGAAGCAATGGACTTATAAATTCAAACATTTTACCGAAAAACCAATTGGATTTGAATAGTTCACCATTCTTACAAATCAAAATTGTATTATCAATATAGAAATGATAAAATATACGTTAGGTAATATAAATTTGAGGATGTATTATTGGTATATTAAAGTTGGGTAGATGCTTTAGGTAATTATTATCAAGAAAATACCTATATAGGTATCTCTCACTTACTGATTACGTGAGGTATATAAAAATTAATTTTTTTTTTTTGATTGATGCAACTAATTTTCCTTTATTGGCACTCCTCAAAGTTTGAGGAGTGCCAAAAGATGACAGTACTACCAACTGTCGAAAGCGCTCGCAGATAATTAATAGAAGATATAAAGCTTCAAATCCTTTTTGTACTGTCATCTTCTGGCA
>WOGO01009110.1:0-10348 GCA_015342085.1 Leptinotarsa defecta
ATGAATTGGGCTTCGGAGTGTTTCCGCATCCACCGTTTTCTCCAGATCTGCTCCCGGCGACTTTTTTCTGATCTCATACTTGCAGAGAATACTCTCTAAGGAAAAAATAGCGCTGATGACAAGGTAATCGTCGGCAAAGAAGACTTATTTTGAGGCTAAAGAGAAATAGTACTATAAAATGGTATTGAAAAAACGGTATGACCGCTATAATTATTGTATCGCTCTCGAAGGCAACTAATTTGAATAATAGAATCTAATTTTATGAAAAAAAATCTGTTAGCTTATGAACTTTTCAGTCTAACATTACTTATGTATTCAATGTGAGATATCATTCCGATGGATAGATAAACAGAATATTTATTCCCCAAAATATCAACGTTATATTTTTTACAACATATAATAACATTTTAGCTTCAATGGTAATTATTCGTAAATCTAAGAGAAAAAGTGACTAGCTGATAGTTACGTATAAAATATGTGGATTAATAGTGATGAGTTATCAAATTTTACATTGCATTTGGAGAATCCATCGAGCTTATAGAAAACATGTTTGTGGAATAATTTTTGAGGACATTTTTTAAACCCTTTCGAGCCATAGAATAGAATAGTTTATTAACTACGTTACATTTTCATTTCGTTACATTTTGTAGCAAGTTAAGTGTATAGGCTTTCTTAAATGAACATATAAAACAAAAAAGTAAATTATAAAAATGTCAAAATATTAAGCAACGGAGGGGTTGCCTACGTACATATATGAACAAATTAATATTTACAAACTACCACAGTACAATCGATACTGGTATGTTTCTTCTCGAGCAGACATAGCTGTCCTAAAATGATCATAATATACGAGACTGAGTAGAAACATTGGTTGAGTAGCATTTTCTTGATGACTCTTTTGAATTTGGTGATACTAAGCTTTATAAAGTTATTTGACACAGAGTTGAAAAAATTGTAATCAAAAGAATTCCAATAACGGCATGTTCTTACCTTGTCCGCATTTATCGTGAAGTGTTGGTTTGTTCTGTCAGACTGTTTCTCTAGCAAATGAGCATTTTTTATGATTTGCAGTATCGTATGATACATATATATAATGTTGGCAACGGCATGATACGTAATTTTTTGAATAATGGTCTACAGTGCTCCCGGAAAGCTGCAATTGCCAGTATTGTTACAGTTTTTTTCTGTAGTTTGAAAATTCTCATCGAACCAGGAGACTTCCCTCAATGAATAACATCAACTTCCTCCATTACACGTGGAATGTTAGATGATGATTAGTCGCTATAATATATTAAAGTTGTGTCATCTGCTCAGAGAATTGACTTATAGGGAGACATGAAATAATATTTGTGATTAACATAAATAACAAAGAGCAGGGGCCCAAGTATTGAACCTTGTGGAACATCGTGCTCAACAGGTTCAAAATTTTATGTACACCATTACACGAAACCGCCTGATACCTATTTAAAAGGTATGATTCTATGAGTGACAGAGATATCCCTCTAACTCCATAATAATACAATTTTTTTAGAAGTATACTATGTGATACACAATCAAAAGCCTTAGACAAGTCAAAAAGCTTTATGGCAGTGTGCACACCCTTCTCGAATCCTCCAACAATAGATCCAACAACATCAAAGACAGCTAGAGAAGTAGAACGATTTTTGGGAAACCCATATTGACCCTGAGAAAAGAAGTTGTTGCTCTCAAAGTAATCATACAGACGCTTTTTTATTATTATTTCAAGAACTTTGAAAAAAATAGTGATGATAAATATGGGCCTGTAATTGTCCAGGAAACATGGGTCCCCCTTCTTGAAAACTGGAATTACTTTCACATATGCTTTTAGTGACGTTGGAATTTCTTATCCCTACTAATATTATGAATGTGAAAGTTTATGAGGATGGATACATTTTTGTATGTATGTGTGTTTGTGGCTCTTTCAAGCCTGAACGACTAAACGGATTCAGATGAAACTTCATATAAATACAGCTTATACATCAGAACAACATATAGGCTACAATTTACAAACGTTTTGTGTGATTTTGATATAACGATGAGTATTGAATAAGTCGGAAAAATTCTTGCTCCCTGAGCCCTATCTAGGCGTGCGCTGCCGATACCGTTGGACTTATATGAAGATAATGTATTGTAAGATTGTTTATAAATAGTCCTAACTGAGTTCGCGAAAGCATATATCTACGTGGTAGCCACTATATGCAAAACACTGAGCCATAAATAAATAAAAATAAATTAAATTGGATACTTTTCTTACAATGCACATTTTAGAATATCTGTAAAATTTTTATAAAAATTGATACAATTGTCGTTTTAAGTATTTAATATAGATAAACTTTGTCCTTTACACTAAGTAATTTGGACGAATCTGTTAAAAGTTATCACGATAAGACGCAACACAGTAAGTCATTACGCGTCGCGTCTACTGTAAGACGGCGGTAGACGATTCGCGGGGGTAGAGAGGCGATCTAAGTACAGGTAAGATAATTAGCTCATAGAAGCAATTCATTACTTAGTGCAGTTGGCTTTTTTCAGTTAGTAAAGTAAAAATATAAATTACTAGCTCTTGCCCGCTCGTATATTAACGTACATCCAAAGATACTAAACCTAGAATATTGAAATATGCAGGTAGGTTCTTTGTATAGCGTAAATAAGCATCCAGGAAGGGATTTAGGAATTTCCACCCCCAAGGGGAAAAATAGAGGTTCATAGATTGTATTGAATTTCGTCAGTATTAAAGTTTTGGGCTAAAAAAAAATATTGTAACTATATGTTTAAAATGATCTGTCACAAAACTCAGTGTGACAAACCAAATTCTACGCGCGGGCAACAACTAGTACGAGTTTATATAAATCTCTTGTCACGTGTTTGTGGTCTCACTTTCCCGAAACGGCTCGACCGATTATTATGAATTTTTTTGTGAATATGAGGTATGAGATGAGGTCGTGAAGTGTATTTCGTATTTTTTTTTTCATTCGGCCCCAAATTTGATCCTCTAATAGAAATATTTAATATGGTAGGACAATGTTTACTATGAATTTCAATGCTATAATATATAGAGGTCTCTGTCGTACTTGAGTACAATGCACATACATTTATTAGATGAAGTGGGTGAAAATTTTGTGGTTTGCGAAGTAATCTTTGTTTGAGTCTCTAAGGCTCAAACCAAAAACTGTTTGAATTGCTTATGTCTTTATCAAGATTATTGAGGGTGCATCTACAGATTTGTCCCAAATTGAGTTTTGGAAATTCATATTCATTCTGATGGTTCTAATAACAAAAACATTCTTTACTTCGTTTTTGATCATTTTGATCTTCATTTATCCTATAGGGATTGCATTAAAAGCTTTGAGTTTTACTCATGTTGAGAAAGTTTGTTGGCTCTAAACCAGTATTGCGTCATTAGTAAAAGCAAAGGGATGGCAAATGGAAAATTAATGACAATGTCGTTGATATAGATAAGAAATAGCGTGGGACTGAGTATTATTTTGAGTTAGAATTCTGAATGGAATAGTTGAGGTTTGTTTTGTGGAAACCACCGGGTTTTATACTATTTTGATTATTTCATTCACGTTTTTGACTCACCTACATAACAGTATGGCATCGAAAGGCCAATCAATCACTGTATTCCATTCACATAAGCATCGGGATAATATAGAAATACGCTGAAAAAAATATTAGCTAAAGATTTCTTCGAAAATACCTCGTTGTGTAATGAAATTTCGAAGTGATTCACCTGGGAACGCCACTGCAGCGTTTATGAGTGATAAATTTGGCAGGCAGCCCTGATCCACGACACACTGTGATTCATTTGGCAAAACGCCACCTCAGCTAGACATTGCCACCGATTTCGAGCGTTTTAAACCACTACTTTAATAGTTTTTTATTTGAGTCACATGAAAAAAAGCGAGGATCTCTCTCTCTCCGCGAAAACTTTGTTGTATTCTGAAAATATGTGGAAATTCCAGGTGGTAGAACGGACGTCTGAGAATTTCGTCTGTGGGTTGTTTCAGACACTGAACTGTCAAACATATTCGGACTCCAGACTGCTGGGAGTGTTTCATAAAAAAAACAATTAGAATCAACCAGAAATAATTTTTATGTAAAATAAGGTTTAATTGATGCTACATGGATTATAGTTCTATGGATTTCAACTAACCAAAATTTGTTTCGTCAGTGGTGTAGACATTTTCCTTACGTTTTCATTGATATTATTGAGTATTATGCCTCTTAATCTTACAATCATAGACATTATTGCTATTGAAATTACATCCTCATAGCCTAAATCATTGTTGATACCTTCAACTAGAGATGTGAGGATCTGACATGATTGAATATTGAAGGTGTTAGTAATTGCAACCCACTGACCTGTGAGAAGTGGTTTTTAGGTTGTTGTTATTTTTCACCACTTTTATTTCTGCACTGAGAAGAAATCGTTATTAAAATTTTGCTAGTATCAATCAAAAAGTTTGTCTGCATATGTGACCGGGGTTCAGTTTACTCACTACAAATGAAAAAATAATTTTGACACCTTTTGTCACTATTAAACAAATAATTCAAAGCTCTACTCATAAGTTAACTGGAACACTTACGCTGCGAACTTTGTTGAGAATATACTCATCATTATTAAACTTTGGATTTGTCATAGTTAAACACAGTACCTAATATTGTTGAATGCTGGCCATATGCTACTATACATAATCAGACGGTCTGTAAATTGTTATGGTCTCCGTTATAAAGGAATTCTTTGTACAGTCAGTGACCAATGAATAGTTCTGTTCTTATTCTGAACCATTTTCAATGTCACCGAAGAGCCCCTTCATAAGGGTTTTTCCGTGTGTGATTCTAGATATATTTTTTCCGTACTTTTTATTCTCATTCGTATTAGGGACTCTTATTGACTTACTCATTCTATATCTACCCGTCAGTTGATTCAAAGTTTCCAGGCCAGTCTTCATATCACTCATCAGTGCAGTATGATTATGTAGGTAATTAGACAGAACATTACTGTTAAGCTTCAAAATCTCTACTCAGCGGAGCGTAAAAACACGTCTGTTGGATGACGTAAGAGTTCTCAATGACTGCCGCATCCTAAGGTGAGTGTATCTGTGACGAGAGCATGTATGACTCTGAGCCCATTCAGTGTCACTCGATACCTTCGAATCACTAGCAGCCCTCTTGTTGTAGAAAATCTTGTCACATTAATGCGGGGCTCTGCCGAAATGGACCTTCTTCCCCTTGCTGCTCTTAGGATCCCTCTTAATGAAGCAATTAAACTATCCGACTCCGAGTCTACAGAGGAGATAGCCGTCGACTAAATTATTCCAACTGTCCTCCATGTAATATCGAACGAAATATTGACGTTTCTCAGTCCATCCAACCTAGGAGGTTACGTGGTGTAGTCAAAGATGAACTTATCGCCTTCTCTGGAGCAGCAGACTTTGCATCAGTAAAGGTAGTAAATTTTCTCGGGAAGATTAGCAAACGTTTATACTTAAACAATGATTTGCCTCAAAACAAAGACTTGAAAGCCCTGCATAACTAAATCTGATGTATCATCATGTATAACTGATTCACAGATACCTTCATCCGGAAAGGTTGCTGCAGTCATTATGGCAAGAATGTTGATCCTTGAATATTCGACAAATTCATTATCGATCAATTAACTGAAACATTTTCGGTGGGCCATAATTGCTACCGTAAAGATATTCCAGAAGGTAGTCTACAGATAGGATTCCCTAGCTGCAGGTTACCTGATATGAACTTCTGACTGGGTATCAACTAAACCAATGCCAACTCAACGAAAGGCTTGGGAAATAAGTCTCCTACAGACATTTATGTTGCTGACCTACCTGTCGAAAGTAGATGCAGGTTGACCGTCGATCAGGTCTTCATTAGATTATCTCCACAATGAAATTCAGACTCCGATAGTAAAGCAGATACTCTGTGCTGGAACAGCTTTGGTTCTCAGATTCTCACTCGTCTCAGTTGACCTGAAAAATCAGTCACCAAACAAAGTAAGTGACTTCGTTGAAAAGCTGGATATATTTGGTTGACCTTGAATAGGTGTGAGAAACCATGAACTATTGCAGATTGGAGTGGAAGGTCGAATAAACCCACTGACTTTGAGCGTTTCATACAATATGTTATCCTTTTCTCCGATCTATTGTGTCAGAAAACTAGAAATATTGACAAAGAAAAATGTTTACTTCAAAGAAGTAGGTTTACAATTTCCGAGAGATATCTCGGAAATAATTCCGATGAATTTTGCTTCTTATCGTCGTAACTTGATATACTGTAATGTTTTTCAACCTCCTCTAGTGTTTTGCCAAAATCCGAAGAAATGTTCTGTTCCAAAGTTATTCTCCGTTGATCCCACTTTCTGGCGATGAAATCTTAACGTCAAAATAAAGATATGATGTAACGCATCTACGATAACCACCAGCAATTATTTTTTACCCGTTAATGAGGTGTTCGCGAAATGCCGAATCAAAAATAATAAACTCGCGGCGGGAGTTAAACAAACAGATGAATATAGAACATCTTTGTGATATAAATCCAGGTAGTCTGGATACGAAGTATAATAAATAAACAGAGCACATCATTTAGAAATGTAGCGAATAAATCCGGCATCCGAACGGGCGGATCACCGAAATAGAGCCAGACAGATTATTAAGAAAGACGCTTTGCCTTGAAAGTACTCCGCGTAACTGTTATTGATTGGTTGCGGGTGACGTCTCTGTGATTTTTGGGGTCCCTATGTTGGGAATGTCAAGAAAAAGATACTCGTATAGAAGCTTTCTTGCGAAAAACATGAAGTGAGTCTAACAGTGAGAGAATGGTTGAAAAAGACTGAAGGACAATGTTCAGGTCGGGGTGAGACAACTTCAGGTAAAGGAGTGCGATATATGTCTCTCGTGAAAGAATTTTTTTCATATGACAGTTTTGTGGGGAAGCAATTTTCGGGATTTTATCTTCTCTCAATCTTGTCAGTTCAATCGCATATCCGGGAAATTTTAAAACCTTTGTCTGGAAATAAGGAAACTTGTATACTGAGTAATTATGATTTCATTGAAAAACTCAGTGGATTATGAATTCAAAATTGCGGTCTCTCCAGGGTTTTGATTTCTTGAGTTTATTCACCAATATTCACGTTGATAAAACTCTACAAATTATGAAAACTAAATTGTAAATTCATATTAATCTGAATGAAAAAATTTGGAATAGATCATCCTTGTTACCGATTCCCATTAGCATTTTGAAAAAACGTAGAGCCAGAAATAGCAGAACGACCTAAAGATATGGTAAAGATATGTATTCACTTTCTCGGACCCTCTTAAATGATGTCAACTCGTTGAATTACTTAAACACTATATAACTCACGATAATATTAAAGTCAGAAATAATTCGTTACTAGTTACCAGACTAGTGTCAATCAAAAAGTATGATAAAGCAAAGACAGTTTGCTATTCAATTTGTTATGTTCAATATGTTGAAATCAACTAGTGATCATAAAATGAAATGAAATGGAACCCAAATTGACACCAAAGAACCTCACGAAAAAGTGAGAGGAGTCACAATACCCGAAAATTATTTTTTGACAGTAAATGATAACTAATTCTATGGAAAAAGATCGTATATAATATAAAATAAGTATATCCAGATAAAGACACTTCCCTGAGCAAGCGCAGTGAGCCAAGAATGACAGCCTTCTGCAACTGTCCGGCTAAGATTTCTGCCTTAGTGCGGCCGGCCGGATGATTTTAAGATACGAGAGTAGAGACGACATCATTCCCCCAAGGACTCCAATAATCAGAACAACCATCTTGACAGAGTGGCCTGGTTAGAGTCTGCGGAGTTCGAAGAGAAAATCTCGATATTTTATCCGTTTTTCCTCCTTCTGTCCTCCTGTCATCGAATGTCGCACCTGGACTTTACTTTTTTCGATAGGTTTTGAGAATAGAAACCTGGTTTCAGAAAATTCTGCCATTGTGAAGAATGCTGAGTATAAAATATCAGAAACACAGATACCAGACTAAGTACTATAAGCTGAGAGTACGATGAGAACACTGCGTCCGTTACCTCACTGCTTTTGATAATATCCACCGCAATCATGGGCGAAACGACAGGCAGACCACAGTAAACTTTTTTAGCCTTTTTTATGGAAAGTTCAAAGCTTCAAAATCTTGAAAACATTTTGTCTTACCAAAGAGGGAAATTTCACGTTTATATCCTCTCAATATTTCTGCTGAATGTACTTTATTCAAGTTTATTCTGTCAAAGGGGTGCCTTCTCCCTAATTGATATACCATTAATGTAGAGTGGTCGTTTCGTTTTTTTGGCCTTTAAGGACAGTTGAGGCAATGCATTTGTGGTTCAGCCTAACACCATTGATGAGATATGTGGTGGGTCGAAACAGCGCTGTGTTGAATCATATATCCGTTATGTTTTGGTTGAAAAAATATATTATACATAATTGTATAGTTATAATAGTCCGTTTTGATTTTGATTGAATACACCCAAAGAAAGTCCTCCACAAAAAATTTCTTCCATTGACAAAGTGTGTTATAGTACATGAATATATAGATATTTGTAAAAATCTATATTTTGAAGTGACATTCACTATTAAAATACAAACACAGACTTACTTGAACTTAATAATAAAGAGATTTTGTTTATATTACATGTTATATTTGATCCCCAGTAATGATAGATTTACGCACCAGCCTACTTCAGTGCTCTGCCATGTGAATATTAAATGTAAAATTATAATAACCGCTGGATAGGTCGTGGAGCACCGCAGGTATGGCCACCTAGGTTCCCAGACCTCATTTATCCAGATTATTTTCTGTGGAGTCATCCTCAAACATTTTGTTCACAACAACAAACAGTTCAGTTAGTGACTAAGAATGTAATTATGCTACCAAAATTGAAAAGTAATTTTCAACATACGTTAGTTTCCATTCACATCTAAAACTGAGAGATCCTAGCTCTAAAATCATTCCACAACAGTTATTTGGGTTCAACATTGATTAAAATTTCTTTCAAAAAGTATCAAACTTCATCAAAAGAAAATATAACTTTCGGAAGCCCCCGTATATTGACGAAGTCAACATGCAGCAGAATTTCCTCAGCTGACTTGATTTCTTCATTGAGAAATTGTTTAGAACACAGAAATTGAATGATGGCAGTTTGCCCTTATATTCATATTTGCTTTTCATGTTCATATTCTGAGAAATAGTCACCAGTGATTTGAAAAAATGATTTTTCATAACTTTTCTCCAATTCCTGTAGAGCGGAGAAGCGTTCGAATATATTTTTCTTGCATTTTTATATCATGTTGAAATATCGTCGTCCATCCTACCCTCAGTCCAATTCACACGTTCCTAGCACGATTATATAAAACAAAGTAGACTTTGCTTTGTTGCAACTTGTCAAGCACCAGCAAAAAAGACGATCGGAATTATTTCACTCCAGAAGGAAGTGCTGTGTTACTTTTCCAATAAAACCTTCAAAAACTGTAATGCAAAATTATACAAAAAGGTGTTTTTGGTAATGTGTTGTATGTATCTCGGTGACTAACTAGATAGTGTAAACAAATTTTTGGTTTCGAGTCAAACATCAAAACGTCATTTAGTGATACATGTTTCAAGTAGGTATGTATACATTTTGTTGTTGGATTTATCGTAGAAATGTTTCATTTTCATCGTTAAATATTGTGTAGATTATAAGTGTGGAACGTTCAGAATAAACTAGAGTTTACTTTCAGTTGGCAGAGTGAACAGAGAAGTTTTTATGACGATATTTCCGGGTCATGATTTTACCGGCAGGTGGCTAGAACGGTTTTACTAGACAGTTTTGAAACTATTATCGTTTTCAAGGGAATTATTTATCAAAATATATTACTGTCTCACTAGGGATTCAATGTACTGTTTTCAGTGTTCCATAGTTTTGGAACGAGTGGATTTGTCAGCGTTTGACATTTCAAACATTGCTCAACAATTATATAATAAATATAAACTGCTTGACAGTAAAACAAATTTCATGGTAAATCAAATGGGTGTTTCGTAGTAATGTAGAATATTTTTTATTCAAATTGTTCCACGTTTTTACTCGCTCCTTGTCTGGTTCAAATTTTGCAATCGATTTGAAAAAAGTTATCAAGGAGCTAAACGGACTTGCAACTTCAAGTACAGCTCAGAAATGGATAAAATGCAATATTTTTACATACTGTATGAATATAATAAAACATATAAAATCTTGTCAAAGAGTTTCTAACAAATGAAAAGAATTGATTTGCTTGAAAATGATTAAGAACTTTATCGATTAT
>WOGO01009111.1:0-10347 GCA_015342085.1 Leptinotarsa defecta
GAATGGATAGAAAATAACAGTAATAATCAACTTCGCTTGAGTTATTCGCGGGTAGATGTCGCTATACGTAACCTCTTTGATAGGTTGTTCAGAAGAAAATCAAAATAAAAACATATTTTAAGAATTATAAGTGTTAGCGAAATTTTGTATTACAGATGAAATATTCAAATATTTTCAATTACCCCTGATTCAGTACAGAAAAAGTTTTGAACGAAACGGAAGATATATTTTAAAATCTAATTCGATTATTTGAAAGCAAACTAGAATATGGATTTCAACAATGGAAACTTTATCGTGAATTGTTAAATTGTACACCTAAAAAAATCAGTTACTTAAATATTTAAAAAAATCGAAAAATTAGAATTGAGGTGTGAGGTGCTTGACATACATATCAAATCGAAAGATTGATTTGGAAAATAAAATTATTCACTGAAATATGATTTTAGTCCATTAATTATTTGAATGAAATTTCAAATCAAGATATCAAGACTGAATTGTTTTTTGAAATTATTACTGCAAATTTTCTCTTCACTTCGAAACAAATTTCACAACTGTCGGCCCTCTTTTGGAGACTTACTAAGACCCCAAACCAATGCTCAAACTTTATTGCTCTTTGAGAGAAATTTTACGCCGTCTTCGTGCGCCGTCTGTTGAAGATTTATAAAACTAGTGACTAGAACTTGAAAAAAAAAGTATTTTTGACAATAAATCGGACTGGAAAGTGAAAAATAAATTTAGTTTAAAAAAACTAAAAAACACGCTTTTGAAGAACATCGAACTAAAAAGTTAGAAATATTTTTTTTAAATAAGCTTAAAACAATTAGTTTAAGACAAATACTAGTATTATTGTGAAAAAACCGTTGGCGCTTCGTGCCATATTTTTATATATCAAGCGCACGTTCTTCAAAAGCGTGTTTTTTAGTTTTTTCAAACTATATTTATTTTAACAGCCCACATATAATATCCGCTCCAATAACTTTCCGATTACCACATTATATATAACAGTTTTTTTAATATCAAAATGTGTACTAGTACAGTGAGTTATCTTCGAAAGATCGGCATATGGCAAAGCCGACTTCTCTGTAGACTTCGAAGAGATTATGCAACTTTTTCGGCGTTGCCCCGATTTTGTACGGATAATGTCATCATATTTCATTCAATATACATCGAAAAATAATAAATTATACACATGAACCTTCCTCTTTCATGAGTTCGTTTATAGGTGAATACTGTATGAGAATCCATTCGGAATGTTTGCGTTGAACAAAGGGTGATGCCATCTCTCTTCTTCTGCCATTCTTGAGATCGACAGAGAAATAAAATTTTCGAATACCAAACATAAAGCAATTTTGATTCAACTCCAGACAGCACTGTTTCGACCCACTATGACTCTCATCAGTAGTGCTAGGCTGAACGACAAATGCATTGCTAAATTCAACTGTCCATGAAGGACAAGTAGGTAAGGGTAATGACAGCTCCCTTAACGAAGACGCCATCTATAGGATCCACAGAGAACTCAATCCATGCTGACTGACGAGACCTACATCGGATCGAAACAGTGGTCTGGTGTTGAGTCATGAATTCGTTGGGTCATTGTGTCAGACAGAATTGACAAAGAAACTTTGTTTTGTATTATACAGTTATTATTTATGTATTTTTTCCGATTATTATTGTTTAGACGAAATTTATTGTTCAGAAAATGAAATTCCAAACTCTAAATCACATATATGAGTACAATCAAATCAATGTATCAGTTGCAATCGCTCCCAATTGCGACAATCAATATTTATTCAAGCAATCGTTTGAACTGGTAATTATCCATATCCGTTGTTTACAAAAAACGACTAGTTATTCCTTCAGTTTCACTCATTTCACTATTACCAATGATTACGGAGTTCCTTACATCGCCACGTAACATTTAAGTGAAATTATTGAGAATAAGTGAAATAAATAACAGTACCAACGCAATGAACGCCATTTCTGAAGTTCAAAATGAGCGGACGAGCCTGAGAAAATGATGAAGCCAAACATATATACCACAGTCAACATTCAATTAGTCAGTTCATCTTTGTACGAGGTAAAAATTGCCTTTCCCGTTGAAATCAAGTTTGACATCAAACATAACTGAAGAGTCTAAATATTATAAATTATTTATGATTGAGTGTTTGATTTTTGAATTAGTAAGAACTAGTTATTTATTAGTTATCGTGAAGAAGATTCCTGTATTGGATGAATGTGTAGCGCGTCGTATATTTATTTATGACCGATTTCACGGTATTTTGATTCAAACATAGCTTCCTGTTTTGGAATATCACAGACAGGTGAGCATTTGAGCTAAAACTAGTCATTAGTCTAAACATGTGTGATTATAGGATTATCTCACCAGAAACCAGTGTATCCGATGGCAACAAAATAAAAAGTGGTTATTGGAAATATTGGTCACACTATATGGATTGAAGAATGTGCTGAAATGACCGATACTTGATGAAAATCTATATTGTATTCCAAGTAACACTCCATTGTGGGATTTTTTCAGAACAGTTAACAAAAATTCTGCACGTGTGTCACTACACGAACAAAAGCTTCCTCAGATGTGTTCAGTATGAAGCAAGTGTTGCGGTTTTGTAGACTATGGAAATCTCCCAATAAAGTGGAAATGGTGTAGTTTACCCCCAATCTCCTTTTAAATGGTTTTGTGCAACAGGTACATGTCACCAACTTCATTATTGAATATCAATATTACCCAAGAATGTGTGAAGCATGATCAGGTAGTACCCATTCTTGAACCTGGAAAGGCTGAGGACTGGAAAGCTATCGCCAGATCTCGCTGCTGGATAATGTTGCAGAAATCGTGGATGAGTTCTTCCTCAGTATACTTCTTCGCCTGGAGAATATTATGAAACCCATACCAGAGGATTTTGGCGGGGTGGTAATGCGTCCCCGCTATATGATATCTAGGATAGAAGTCTTTGAAACGCACACAATCCTCGCGGCACGCCGTCTGACATCTTGAGAAAAATGAAAATTCATTAAAATTTTCACTTAAAATTTCTAATTGATGCATTTACGTTAAAAAAAATTTATATTTTTATGTATTACTTTCAAATTTCATTTCAAATACTGAAGATATATGCTTTTTAAAGATATTGGAAAATACTTTCCGGAAATATATCACACCACAACTCTAGTACACTCTAGAGTGTTTTTTAAGGCAACCGTCGATCAGTTTTGGATACTGAACAAGGTAGGCACACAGATCACTTCTTTTCTGCGCTTACCAAAGAATAAATCGATGCATGGGCTCTTTTGCAACAAATTTCATGGATTCAGTTTACCCAACCTCCCATCCTTTGCTTTTCTCAGATCGAGTGGATTTGAATTGGTAACTAAGGAGTTCATCATATCCAATCAGAATGGTGTATAGGCGAACATGTCATTAGAAATGGTTTCATGCCGTGTTATGAAAGAACAGGGGACTACTTTGAAATAGTTTTTTGGATTTCGCGGTTATGTGAACTGTCCTGTGGAAATTTCACTTTGGAGTGGTTTTTGAATACGTCATAATGAATTATTATATTATATTATTGAGTGCGCATTTCATAATAGGTGCTTAGAATTCAATCATCCGGTCATTGAGTAGAACATAAATCGACGACACAAGCTGAAGGTGAGTAGGTTGCATGCTTAAAAGAAGATTGGTATACACAACCATCAAGAAATTAAGATTAGTGGCATGTGTTGCAATAGGCTATCTTCACGAAGAGGAGTTTTATTTCTACTGCCATGGAACCTTGTAATGATACCACGTCCTCTAGACCATAGTGGATATTCATTACTGAAACATGAAGATGACTCAGCCATTCTGGTCCAGAACAAATACAATAATGTAGTCAGGGAGTGCATGAGACAGGCACTGAATATTACAACGAAATGGAACGAGGAAAAATTGAACATGAGCCCAGTGGAATCAACCATAGTAGTATTTACCAAGAGGACCAAGGACCTCAAAAACTTCGAGGATGCCCTGGAACCAATATCTTGAAAAGGTGAAAACGAAAGTGGAGGTAGTACTGATGCTGGCCAAATGCACCTATGGAAAGACATAGAAACTGAAACCAAACATGATTTATTGGCTCTACACCATGGTGGTTGAACCCATCAAAACACAATCTATGATCTAGCGGCCAGGAATGAAACAAAAGACCGCTATTAACAAATCAAATAAGGTGCAAAAATTTGAATATTTGGGAATAATGACAGCGAGAAAAATTACTTCAGCAACTGCATCTGAATCTTCTATCTTTACATCTTGTAATGATGAGGAGAAGCAGGAGTGGTCCAACTCTCTGACAACAACTGAAAACAAACTCTCCAAATAGTATTTCCTCTGTAACAAAATTATGTTCTTCAAAATAAACTTACACTCGGCGGGTGAGCTCTTGGCTGTATTTAGAGTGGGTACAATTTTAATTGTACTGTCGTAAATGGTGTGTAGGCGTCATTTTTATAACTCATTGTTTTGATTTTTACAGTTATTGTGATAATGAACCTAAATGTTTCAAAGCTGAATTGGTTTATTGAAGTTCGTTATAGTAGAGTGGACTAATGAGAAATAAAAATAAACACCTTGAAAATCTGAGCGTAAATAATATAAGCTGGAGGTTATAATGACTGACTCACGGTTTACTTAGAATAACCAACATTTTTTCCTGCCATTATGTCGCATCAGCTCATAACTGATAATGATGACCTCTGATAAAATTCACTCAAACAAATATAGTTTTTTATCAGTAAATATTCCTAAATATTTTTGTATTCTGTAAACTTGATTTTTGGTATAATTATGTGTTTTGAAGCACATGTTTTGAAGATGACTATTCTAGTTTCATCTGTATTGAGAAAAAGTCGTGAATTAGTAAATCAATTCTGAATTGATATCGTAGATTCGCTAGTAATTTCTGTTAACTCAGGAAAGTTATTGGTCGAGATAGACATGATGATGTCATCTGCCAAATTGATAATAACTTCATTATGCTCAGCGAGCATTGCCAAGTCAATTATAAAGATAATGAATATAACATGGCCTAGAACACTGCCCTGGAGGATCCCAAGCAATGTTTCTAAAACTTTTTATTTCACGAAATTTCCTGTACTGCTGTCCTTTATTTTTATAACATGATTCTTTCCAATAAGAAAGAATTCGAACTAATACAGAGCCACTCTTCGAATACCAACTTGTTCAAACTCTGTTTCCCATGTAGTGGAGCATTGCAATCGAAGGCTCTCGAAAGTCCTAGAAATAAATAAAGTTGTGTATAGTATTGGTGAGTTCAAATAGTGCTGGTTCAAATTTCTGTTTGCTACGAAGCGGTGTTGACATTTACTGAAATGTTGCACATTTCTGAAATTCTTTACTATTCTTTCATACACAGCCAATTCAAATAACTTTGAGAATTCTCTGATTGATTCGGCCGTTACTCGATGAAGATCCATAGTAATTTCACGAACTACACCTCACGATTTGATCTCCACAAACTTCATTTGAAAAACATGTCACAACATGTTTCGCTAGCATAGTAGCTCTTTCAAGTGATTTATACTTCAAGTTTTTCTTACATTAATATTTATATACTACAGGTAACCATAATTGAGACTATCTCCAAAAAATACTTAAACCTCTTCCTAAGGTACCTGTTCAATTATGATCACCTCACATCTACATCAATAATAATTATTTCCCGAATTATAGAGCTTTACCGTATTTCGAACAACCAACGGAAAAAGTGGCTTCATTTTTGAGGAAACGAGATATTATAATTGCATATAGAACAAGTAATTCGATGGGAAAGTTAGTTAAAAATAAAAAAGACAAAACATCCAAATTCGAGAAATCAGGAGTATATACATTCAAGTGTGGAACGTTCCCTAAGGTATATATTGGTCAAACTGGTAGGACATTTGGGAATCGAATCCAGGAACATCATACGAGCCATGTAAATAAGAAAACAAATTCAACATATTCAAATCATCTTCTAGAAGACAATCACATTTTTAACGAAGAGTTCGAAATTTTGCACATAGGAAGTAAAGGTTTTAAACTGAATCATTTGGAAGCATTGGAAATCAATAAACTTAAAAATTCAAACATTCTAATGAATGACCAACTAGATTTGAATAGATCACCATTATTGAACTTGCTTTCTTAAAAATTGAGAGAAAAAATTATTATTGATGTAGATGTGAGGTAATATGCTTCAGGTGATCATAATTGAACAGGTACCTTAGGTAAGAGGTATAGGTAATTTTTTGAAGGTAGTCTCAATTATGGTTAATACCTGTAGTATATAAATATTGATGTAAGAACAACTTGAAGTATAAATCACTTGAAAAAGCTACTGTGCTAGCGAAACATGTTGTGATATATTTTTCAAATAAAGTTTGTGGAGATCAAATCGGGAGGTGTAGTTTTTGAAATTATTTTGAGAATACAGTGAGAAGACTGACTGAACAATGATTTTATCGAAATGATTAGGATCCTCTTTTTGACACAACACTTAATTAATGCATGTTCCAAGTCATTATCATACATATTTATTTGTTTCGCACAATGGATCGACAATACTTCTGAACCTTGGTTTCTCATTATATCCAGATCCTTCTTTATTTCCATCTTATGGACTAATTCACAAAGTTCTTCTGGAGTAACAGGCCTGAAGAAGAAACTTTTTGTTATATATTACATATATAAATGGATGTTGTAGGTAGCTCTACCGTAAATAATAAGATATAACTGGGTATCGAACCTTACGAATTTTGCAACACATTCAAATGGGAGAATAGTTTTTTCTCTCTTCGAAACCATGTCTAATCTGTGATTGATTAGAATGTTGATCAATTGACCATCAATATCTTGTCGTTCGAAATTTGGCCTTACGATATTATAGATAGACTAATTTTATTCGCAACTAAGTGGTACATATCCGTGGAAAAACTTCGTGTTCGATTGTTATAACTATATTGTTATGTATTTGTCAATTTGCATTTTACTGGGACACAGCAAGAATGGTATTGCCCAGGATCCTCAGCACAACAATGGAAAGGACACAACATTCACAAAATACTGCACCATTGCTCTCGAAATGTTCATTTCGTAATCCACGAATATCACCCAATATTGATGATTGTGTATCTTCGAAATGCTGAGGCCAACATTCGTCCTTCATTTCACAATCACCTTTGCTTCACTCCATGAATTACAGTGTTGTGACTCAGTTTATTGGCACTATAACACTAGATGACTACATTACGTTTGTTTTGAAAATAACATTACTTTCGAATTGTTCCAAGAGGAGTGAAATAACAAATGTCAGCGGGGTTAAATAGTCACGAATCAAACAATCGTGTTTATCGTTGGTGTTTGCTAATCAATTTTTTATAAATGTTAGTTATTAGTTCTCTATAGGGTATATGTGTTATTGTTCGTTCTCGTGTTATAAAGATCTACTTTCATTTTTATGCAAAACAGGTTGATGGTATTTTCACTCACCGGTGTACTATATCCGTAAGGTGGAACTTCGTCACTTTCTATCTGCAAGAAACAAACGATCTAGATAAGAAAAGATAACATATCTATATGGAAAAACAACTTGATTCATTGCCTGAAGGTGTCTCATGAGGTATACTTGATTGGGACCGACAAACAAGTGAATTTTCATTAAATTAAAATGAGAAAAGTTCATAGGTAAGTATTTTCCGAAATATTTCTTTGGGAAATTTTTATTTCATTTGATATTTTATTGACTATGAAGCCATTCATTTGTATCTATTGGAAGCGAAGACTCTAATACTTTTTCAACCATTACAATACAGTTTCAAGGATACTTCAATAGTTTGACTTCTCTGATAATATGTTACAGTTCACACTGTAACATATTATCGATAACTGTAACGATATCTGTACCCTTGAAGAAGTCGTTTACAGTGAATTAATTTTTAAGTTGTTTTCATACTGCCAAGTTCACCTTTTTTTTAAATTCAAGAAGGTGTTGGTTCTAAGGCCGGTGACATACTTCGCGATTTCTGAGCGGCTTTTTCCAGCGCGGTTTCCGAACGGTTTTTTATTTTTATGCCAACCCCTGCATTTGAATGGAACATGACAGAGTTTGCGATTTTTAACAGCGGCGATTTCTTACAGCCGACCGATTCTTGGATTTCGAGCGACATTCGGAGGGCAAGGGAAACCCAGGGAGGGCAAGGGAGCATTCGAGCATGGAAATGAAAACTTTATAGCGTAGAGAATTACCCTTGTTTGTGGGACAAAAGCAACCCCGGGTTTGCCAAAAAACTGGAAAGAGAAGAAACATGGAGGGTGGTAGAGGCATTCGTATAACAGAAAACCTTTCTTCCTTTTTCTTTCGGTACACTTCGTACCTCCTTGGGTGGCGTCTTCCAGCAAAAGCGGCTTCTGCGCAAAGGGTTACCACCATTTGATCGTGAAATATCGCGGCAGTAGCAGCCCTCATAGTGGTTGCATTGAATGCGCGAACGATACAAGGCGATATTCCGCCTCCAGTCAGAAAGAAACCCTGACTTCCAAAAAATCGCTCAGAAATCGCGAAGTATGTCACCGGCCTGAGATAGAGAACCCTGTACCAACTTTGGAATAATAAGGAAACTCGCCTCTTCTAGAGAATAAGTACTAGCAAGATCAAACTGTGCGTAGCCAAATACATTGAACGTTCCTGGTAAGAATTCACTGCCAGTTAATAATGAATGAAATATAAAGAATTTCCTTTGTGCAATATTTTGAAAATTGTGAAAACTAATTATATTCGTAATAAAATATCAGTCGAGGAAATGATATACTACTCCACTAGAGAAGAAAGAGAGGCTGTAAAAATGAGTGAAGAAAGTAGCTTTCTTTCGAAATATGACTATGGAATGCGTCAAGCTATAATTCTTGGACCAATTTCCTCAAGTAGCATGTAAATGGCCTATTTCTACAAGTTCCATATGAATTTTAGGCTACATGATTTGATGAAGTGGATATTCTTGTGACGGACGAAACAAAATTAGAGTTTTGATAATGGGGTCTAATGCCAAGAAAAAAAAACCTTCTTTACAAGTGAAGTGTTCTATACTGTAACAAAATCAAGTTCTTTGATCGGGAAATATTTATTCCCTTTTCCACCTGAAAACTGAAATCTAGGGAGTAAGTCAACTTAGCTTTTTCCCTTATTATTCAATATCTCGATTGGATTTGGATTATGTATAAAGATTGTATAGGTCATAGTTTCACATTTACTTAAATTCGAAAAGTTGCTCCTAGGTAAATAGTTTCGGTCAGTATTCTCAAACTACCAAGTATAATTTTTCAATGTGATAATTTGATAATTGACTGCGTGAAAACTTTACGGGTTGGCTGTCCTTGTTTTTCTTTCACTGTCTAAACCACTGTGCATGCTATTTTCGCGAGTACATTGGCTTGGGATGTGGGGGTTGAGCAATGACAGAATCACTTGCGGTCCCCAGCAGGGCAGGCACGGGGCAGGCGCAAAGTATGTTCTGTTATTGAGGTAGTCGGATAGTCAAGTTGCAAGATTCCCACCTTGATATCCACGACAACCTTCCCATATGAGGGTTTTTGCACGTCAGCTACACCTGACGATGCCTTATATTCAGCCGTGCAGGGCTTTTTCGCCTCTGGTTTTGGTGAAACTTCACTTGAGCGCAAACGTTTGCTAAACCTGCTCATGAGGGGTTAGTTCCCCCACCTGAGACAGATTCCGCGTACGTCGCAGCTCTCGCTCCTGAACTAAATTTACAGGGAGGTCCGTTGAAGTCGTAAACTTGACATCCATCTCCTCTGAAGACTCGCTCCTGAACTAAATTTATAGGGAGGTCAGTTGGAGTCGTAAACTCGACATCTATCTCCTCTGTAGACGCGCTCCTGAACTAAATTTACAGAAAGGTCCGTTGGAGTCGTAAACTCGATATCCGTCTCCTCTGTAGACTTGCTCTTGAACCAAATTTACAGGGAGGTCAGTTGGAGTCGTAAACTCGACAACCCTCTCCTCTGTAGACTCGCTCCTGAACTAAATTTACAGGGAAGTTGAAGTCGTAAACTCGACATCCATCTCCTCTGAAGACTCGCTCCTGAACTAAATTTATAGGGAGGTCAGTTGGAGTCGTAAACTCGATATGTATCTCCTCTGTAGACTAGCTCTTGAACCAAATTTACAGGGAGGTCAGTTGGAGTCGTAAACTCGACATCTATCTCCTCTGTAGACTCGCTCCTGAACTAAATTCACAGAAAGGTCCGTTGGAGTCGTAAATACGATATCCAAT
>WOGO01009112.1:0-10347 GCA_015342085.1 Leptinotarsa defecta
TGGAGTAGTAGAAAGCCAAAAACTTTATTTCCCAAAAATTAATCACTCCTAAAAATATAACCCCTTCAATTCTAACTCAAGATTGTGTTCAACATGTGTTTCACTTGTCTCGTCATTCCACACGTCTCGTCATTCCATTTGAATTCCAGGACATCGACTACGGATGCACATCTTCACCGGCAGCAGGAGGTTGCATATTTTAATGAAGATCTAGAAATTTCAAATTGGGGTAAAAGTAACCAGGTTCAATTCAATGCCATAAAAACCCAGGCACCGGATAAAATAATGTTAGGTCAGACAATTTTGCTTTCTGCTTCGATAAGTTTGTTGGGGATTAAAATGGACACCAATATGTCTTGACACAATCATGCCGCTGGAATTACAAATGCTGTTTCTCAAAAGCTTGGAATACTGTTCCAAACCGGAAAACTATACCCACCACAGCAACTTTTGATGATTTATAAAGCTCAGATAAGATCTTCTTTCCAGTATTGTTCTCATGTATGGAGCTCTGCCCCCAAACATACCCTGAAGTTGCTGGATTCCATTCAGAAAAGAGTCATCCGCCAGATTGGAAACGCGAATATCACGTGCAACCTTGATAGCCTAGAATATCGAAGAAAGGTTGGAGATTTATTTCTCTTCTATAGATACTTTCACAGAAGGTGTTCAAGTGACTTGGCACATTAGATTCCACCAAGAGCTGTACATATCAGAAATACGCGACGGACTGTGGCTGCTCATCGTTTTGATATTCAACTCAGTACACCTCGATCTTCACTGTTCAAGAACTCTTCCATCTGGAGAACTACGTTCATGTGGAATAAACTTCCAAAGAAGGTTTTTCCAAATGGATTTAATCTCCAGTGATTCAAATCCAGTGTGAATTGCTACTTTAACACTAACAAAGAAACTAAATTTACATTTAGGTTTTGACTCGTTGATGACATTCAATTACACATACAAGACCTGAGATATGATTAAGTAGGAAACATCTGCCCCTTGAACTTTTCAATGGATGTTTTCCGTGGCAAAATAAAGTCGCCTGTCTCTCTTTAGCAGAAAAAATTGATTCAATACTAAAAGAAACCTTGATGTTGAATTTTTTTCCCGTTTTCGGAATAAAATTCATGGCTTCTTTCTGAAAAATGTAGAACTTCTTTATGATTTCGATAAATATATAATGAAGCAGATGAAGTGAATTTTGCTATTTGGAGTACGTCTGCTAAATTGGCACCAATACGACACACATAAACTTTTCAGAATTTAACGATTATGTAGCTTCAGTTGGATTTTCAATAATTCAGTTTGACTGTTGATGCTTGCCAAAAAATGTAGGTGTGATGAAATATATTGATTCGAACTGACGGAATAATGATATGGAATATTTCAAATTTATTTTAAATAACCGATTTATTTTGAATGGAATTAGTCATGCAAATCTTTTCCAATAAATTAATTTCGGTTCATTTTCAAATTAACTGTGGGGAATAATATATGACACCGCTATAAAAACAAGTCTTCGCAGTGATAATAATCTGATCTGAATGCATTGAACTAATTTGTTAGCGTTTGTAAGCTTTGTTCTATTGAATAAAATTATAATGATAAATAAAAAATATTGAAATTATATCATAGATTATATTTGCTTCTCGACATATGAATTTCAGCATAAACATTGTATTGTCGACCAGTGTTGTCAAATTCCTCCAAAGATATTTCGGACTATGTAAGAAGGTTTTGAATAAAGATTGTATGGCCAGGAATGCTCATCAGTTTGAACATTCAAACAATTAGTAAGGAATGAATTAAAACTATTTGAATGTACAAATGTAATCACAATCATTGAATAAATTGATAGATGTAGCCGTTACTACGTGGTAAGTTTCCTGGAAAATCCTCCTTGACCCTAACTGTCCCCTAAGTTCCCAATCAGCGAGGAAGACATCCTCCAAGCAATCCACCAAGATAGAAATACCTCTCCAGGACCGGAGAGTACTGAAAAATCTCCCCGAGATCTCACTGCCTTACCTCAAATACGTCCTAGACGCATGCTTGATACATGCATACTTTCCAACCGCCTTGAAATAGCGTAATACTCTTCTGATCCCCAAACCACAAAAAGACCACACCAAACCCGATTCCTATAGACCCATCAGTCTGCTCAGCTGTCTTCTGAAGAAACTGATGACTAAACGACTTCATACACGCCAATGACATTATCCCTTCTCTCAACAACTCTAACTTTGGTACAGTCGCCATCCTTCTAGACATCCAGAAAGCTTTCGATAAGGTCTGGTTCGCGGGCCTGATCTGAAAGCTTATCCAAATTCAACTTCCTCCACATTTCATTGGACTGGTAGCCTCCTATCTTACCAACCGACATATCCACGTTAAAGTCGGAGAAGCCCATTCTTCTCTCTTCACTCTTCCGGAGTACCTTAGGGCTCAGCTCGAGCCCCTTCCCTATTCTTACTCTATGTATACGACGCCCCCTTCACTCAAAAATACTACAAATGCTACAAACTATAGTATGCCGATGACACGATCCTTTACTTCTCCGTCCTTAACACCCGCATCTTACAAGCACAATCCCAAATAATGATTAATCACTTTGAGCACTGGTGCAACGAGTGGCGAATAAAAATAAACCCCTCCAAAAATCAAATCATCATATTCAGACACCCTAATACCGTTATCCATCCCAAGCTAGGTACTAACAACCCTCAGAGTATCCTTTCACGAGTACCCTCAACTGGGAGACCGACCTTAGAGGAACTCTGGACAGCGTGCGGAAAAGAGCCAATCACCTTAAAGCACTGAGAGGCAAGCTCGGAATATGCGACAGTAAGACTCTTTTACACACGTACGAAATGTTCATAAGACCGATCCTGGATTTTGAAGCCTGGATTTCGAAGCCGCTAAAGCCATGAGACGAAACAACATCGCTGTCATCAGCAACCTTACCACCCCTTGGACGCCACGTGGAGGCCCCAGAAGGATACCAAGGAAGAAGATTCCGTTTCCCCCATCAGACTCCTGGCAGCAGTGGAAGACTCAACGGAGCGAATCCATGACATCCTAGAAGAGTACCCACTGGCGATCAGATAGAGGACAGCGCACGGCCTGGAACACCCTGAAGTCTCAGCCATACTTCCCCCGGCCTAACAAAACTTTATCCCTCAAGAACGACCACTGCTACGGACCCGGAGATTCTAACTAAAAATACAGAATACCAACTTTGGTAATTTCAAATTAATTTGAACAATAACCCAACCCAAAAGAGGCATATACCTATAACAGGGCTCCCCTTATATCATTATGTAACATATACTGACAAAACCAGAAATGAATAAACATTTCTCTCTCAGCCTGCGAAATTTCAACATTCAACTTATTTTTTGAACAGGCTACACTATATTGGAAAGTTGCAGCCAACAAATACCTTTTATGATTTTTCATTGTTTTGATGATTTGTTGAACTACCAAATATTCAATTTTGAATCGATTAATCATTTCTGAAATTCTAGGAATTATGAAAATAATACTAAAATGAAATCTATCAATGTGCATGCACAGTAGATGAAAAAAAATAAAATATGTCATTCTAAAAAAATATAAAAATTTCATTATTATAAAAAGATATGTGAGATTACAATAAAACTGTTATTATAATTAATATTGCCAAATCTCAGAATCGAAAACTTTTGATTAGTGCATTGAGAATATTTTTTCCATGCAAATTGTTCAACCTCAATAAGTATATTCAAGTTGCGTAATAAATTTCTCATTTATTGAATAGAACTGGTCAATACTTGATGAAAATTCATATCAATTTCCTTATCAGTCACAAACAAATAAATAAATAACAAATAAATTTATTCCGTAATAATCTATTAGAAAATACAATAATTACAGTAAAAAAAAACAAGTTATTAAATAAACGCAAACGTTATATACAAAACTTCAAATATTCAAATATAAGGTTTCACGGTTTCTTCTGAGAACGTGTTGAGATTTTACATCTTTTTTCTTCATGCCCCTCTGCCGGAATATCCTCCTCTGCAACTACAGTACCAAAAAACTCTCCTTTTCTCAGTTGCTCGTACGAATATGTAATATCATTAATAATCAGCGAGTTATTTTTAATATTAGCTTTGTGGTTTCTAGACATCGCTTTTTTTCGAAACTCGTTCAAAAATTTTCTTTTATTATATCTATATAATCGTATCCAAATAATATTTTTTTTGATTTAAGTTCCTTCGATAACTTTATGAAACTCGCAATAATTACTTATTTATGTTTGTAACTTAACACCTTACAGATAATCGGTCTGTTTTTTCCTACTTCTAGTTTGCCAATCCTGTATATATCTCGAAATTCAGTCTGATCACATTCTACACGAAGACTATCATTAATAAGGGATAATACTTTCTCATAGGTATCTTCATTTTCACTCTCATCTATTCCATAAATAACAAAATTACATTTTTTTAGTTTTTTTCTAAGCTGGTAACTTTATTTCTTAAAGTAATAGTTTGAGTTTCTAAGTTTTTATTTTCCACTTTCAGATCTACATTTTCTGTTATGAGTTCTAATTTGAGGTTTTCTATGTCCTGTTTTATTTCCTTGGTACTATTTTCTATCGACTTGAAAAGGGCTTCTAGAGAAAGATTTATTGCATCCAACTGTTATCGATCGTGAATATTTAGTACTGCTTAGAATGAATTGACGGACAATCGTACTCTACACAATTTGTTTACTACTAGTCAGTGGGACATTTTGTTGTCTCGCTCCAACTTAGGAAGAGAAATGAAATACTCTGAAAGAATTCCGATTTTCAATTATGGAATAACATTGACTTTAGGTCGATGATGGCCACTATCTTGCACTGATGAGTGGCTAATGAGCCCGAAACCGGTCTGCAAGTGTGCAGACCAGTTTCGGGCTCATTAGTGTGTTGAAGGTCGACTCTTTCAGTTGCATTGCCAATTGCATATGCAGGACATTTTTTGTGAAGATTCCTGCATTGACGCCTGTCGGATATAATCCAACGCCTTTCGTGGTATTTGCGAGGGGTGTAGGTATATTCGAGACTGGCTTGAACGTTTTAAGTTCATTTCTTTAGTTTCATATCAATTTCATTGAATTCCTTATTATTATATTCGAATAGTAAGAAAAATCGTCCATCCCATTAACTTGAAAAAGTTTCCTTTGTAACTTCGGCAATGCAAAGACAAAATACGAAGCCAACTGAGTTCTTTAATCGCCAGAAAACAACCACAAAGGTTGGTTTTATATTCTTGCGTTCAGTGGTAAAATTCCAATAATTTCGAATTAATGAAGAGGTCTCTTCACATAGAAGGGTGTCATTTGATAAAAGGTCGAAAGAAAGAGCGACCATTATAGAGGTTTCTTTGTGCATTGTCATTTTTGTAGTAATCAACACAAAAGCTAATTTATAATCGATATAAAGTCAGTGGCGTTTTCACTCTGAATAGAGGATGTTACTTTCCAGATTTTTGTCATAACTGAAAACGAGGATTTAACGAACAAATAATAATAATAATAATTTTTATTAACATTCTATTACATGGTCCAATATAAACATAAAAATATTTCCCATATTGATTTCAATTTAAGGGCGACCGGTAGATAGCTGTGTCAGCCTATTGGACATCGTCAGTACTGGGCAGGCGGTCCTCGATTGAAGACAAAATGTGAATAACCAAGAAAAGTGAAAAATTCCGTAAACGCAAGTCAGACATAAGTGGAACTACCTATTGGTGTGACACCAATAGGTGTTATATATAGGTAATATATAACAAAAAAAATTACTCAAACGTTCATATCAAGTAATATACGCCTAAATAAAGTAAAAACACCAATATTAGTTCAAACAGAAGAAAACGATCTGAGTTCAAACCATATTTATAGTTTTTATTCACTGGGATTGGTGTAAAAGTATATTACACAAGTAAAGGTGCTCGGGATCCTCATTTAAATATACTAATAGTCAAATTCAAAATGAATATGAAATACGAATATGAAATGTTTCTACTTTGAAAAGGCATCGTGACTGACAATAGTGAGAACCTACGCATCCGCCATAAGTTGATGTCATTTTGAAATATATATTAAATTGAATTGTTGAGCATGAAAACTTTGTTTCAAAGTTACTGTACAGAAAATAATAATATTGAGCGTTTTCAGTTTTCATAAATATAAGAACTTCCGAAGATTAGGGTGAAATAATATCTCGAATAAATTGCATTCGGATACTGAATCCAACAAGAAAAAAGATAGGTTAATAAATTTATCATAAGAACTTGTGAGAAGTATAGAAAAAGTAAAGACTGAATTACAAGAAAATATCTAAATAAAAACAAAACTGAATGGAATAAAGAACAGACTGAAAACAAACTTCACAAGTACTGTTACTCATGTAATATTTTATAAAAGTAGTCAAAGAAGTCTTTAGAACTAAATGGACTCAAATTGAAAGGGGTATATTTCAAAGTGAGATTGGGTTTTGGAAAAAACTGTTTTTGGCTTTCTAGATTTGTCTGTTCCGATTACATAAAGTCCTAATGTTATTGATGAAATTAATGTTCCGTCTTGTAATGTTATTCAAAAAGGTGCAAAAAAGTAAATTAAGAAATATAATTATGATTGTAAATTTCAGTACATTTATATTCCTGAATTTGAATTTTCATTTGAAAATTGACCAAACGTCGTCTTTTGTTTTTCCCTATATCGAATTATTTAACAATATTTTGAAAAATAATCACTTCAGTAATATCGTAGAATTTCATATTGTGTTCAGTAGTCTGAAAAAATATACAGGGTTCTATTTGAAACTATTTGAACTTGGGTTCGTTTTCAGTTGTTTCCAATTGTTTTTTCAAAAGAAATGTCGCTGCAATGACACCTTCGTTTCTTACCTCAGAAACAACTGCATGACGTCGTGTACAGTTATTTCGTTGTTACCCAGTATGTTCTGCTAGCCGTGCGCAGCCGATCCGAATCGCTAGCGATGATAAAGTAAACTTTATGATTGGTGCATTCGCCAAAAATTGAACACCTTGTCTATTTTTCTTACGGCGTGTTCAACAAATACTTAACTGATTGACACAAAAAGTATGGCAACTTTGGATACGTTTCTATGGAGATACGAAACATAATTGCATAAACCATTATTTTTCGAAAGTCCAGTCAAGTTTCTACCACTATCATGAATCCTTTCCTAGGTTTTTGAATTCGAAATATGTATTTTTTTTCAGTTTGAAGTAGTTTGTGCTGAATGAACATGCAATTTGTCTAATGCGATTATTTTTCAGTTATCAATAGGATGATTTCATCAGTTCGGACACCCACTGTCTAATATAATATAAATTGATTTGATATCCCAGAAAAAATCTGAAAAAAATTTAAAAGATTAGCTAAAAAATTACTATTTTCTTGAAGAAAAAACTGAAATTACAATGTTTAACATGCAAGCAACAAACCAAAAAAACTCGAGCTGAAAAAATTTAAGAATTATCAACAAGAAATGAAAATTAAAAGATTCCAAACCAAGTTACTTCACAACGTTTCGATTGTTAGTATCCACAATCGTCTTCGGGTGATAACTGGACTTATTCCTTCGAGATCTGATTATTTATAGGTCATTCGACTACTTTCACCTATCCCTTCTTCCCTCTCCCCGCTTTATTGGTTTTTAGCGGGATCTGACCGTTTGGCGGGAGTTGGTCGTGATCCGCTTGATTAGAGGTTTCCATATGTTACGTATCTCTACGCTAGCTTGGCTGAATGCCTTGTTAGACAACATATATGCGGCTTCTTTGAATTTTCTCCTAAACCAGTGTTTCTTCTTGTGGATGATTTCAGCTTGAGCCCACTTTATGTTATGTTAATAAGTCCAAACATGCTCTGCTATTCACGATTTGCTGGTTTCTCCTCACTGTGTTTGTTTCTTGTGTTCGGCAATACGAAGTTTCATTGGCTTCTTAATTTCCCCCATGTATGATTCTCCGCACTCGCAAGATATAAGGTAAATGCAGTTCTTGGAATCGCAGTCCGCGTTTGGTGCCCTAGTTTTCGTGAGGCTGCTACGACAATCCTCTGATGTAGGGAAGTACATGTACTGGTTGTGGCGGCTTCTCTTCTTTGTGGAGCTCTTGCTGTCTTCTAGCCAAATTCTGTTCCACTATAGCTTTGACGTAACCATTCCATTGAAGGTCATTTTTGATGATGCCTTGTTCCTTTTCGAGACCTTCCTTTGTATTACAGAGCCCGAAAGCACGGTCCAGTAGAGTTTTGATGATTCCTCTCTTAGTCGATTGATGGTGGTTGGATTCCTGGTTCAGATACTGTCCCGTGTGAGTGGGTTTTCGATATACAGAAATTTCCCATTTTGTGTCGGTCCTCTTCATCAATGCGTCTAAGAATGGCAATTGGTTGTGGATTTTCTTCTCCATTGTGAAAGTGATGAAATGACTTACGTTGTTGATGTATTTCAGGAAAGTGTTTTTATTATTGAAAAATGCAATCAGAAAAAAATATTTAACACAGAGCAAGAAAAGTTTGGAAAATTGTAAGGTGAGTCACAGTGTATTTTTTCTACTCAAATATCCTTCGCATTTTTAGTATTTTTGCACCAGTAAGAACAAAGCTTCTTGGTTGACAAAAAATTCAAATCTTTTGATGTAGTTATGAGATAGGGCTTTAGTAAGATACAGGAAAAACAAATTTGTACATCGGTGGAATTATTATAAGTATTTGAGAAATCTCACGAACAAAACGATAAACCTTGAAAAACAAGCGTACTTAGAATTCAGTTTCGAAATAAAAAAACAACTATGGAAAGGACTAGCAGACCTTGATATATACAGTAAAAAATCAAATATGATGTTTTCAGATAACTTGTCTGATGTTAACAAAATTATTAAATACTTCTGGGGAATCAACAATAACAACTTGATTCCAGATGAGGAATGTATTTCTTTTTTTAACAAAAATAAAAAACATGAACACACATTTAATTTCCATGCCATTAATAACAATGAAGTATATGAAGCAATTTTAGGCATTAAATGTCATGCCTTAGGTCCGGACCTACTAAGTATCAATATGCATTGTTGTCCTATCATTATTTCTTATATCACTCATATTTTCAGTTATTGTCTAGAACATAATGATATTCTGACTTTCTGGAAACAATCACATATTCTGCCTTCAGCTAAATTACCTATCCCAGATAATTTCAGCGACCTCCGTCCTGTCAGTATACTTTATGCGATATCCAAGATTTTTGAAAAAATAACAAGTAAACAAATAAAATATCATCTACATGAAATCAATATTCTACCACCTAGTTAATCTGGTTTCCGAACAAATTTTAGCTACACAAGTGCATTACTAAAAGTAGTTGAGGACATCCAAAGGTCAATAGATGATAATAAACTTCGCCTTCTAGTTCTACTCGATTACTCAAAGGCGTTTGACCGCATCAACCATGTACTTCTTATCTCTTCTGAATTAACTTGGATTTACACGGAGTGCAACCGAGTTGATTTGAAATTACTTACAGAACCGATCACAATGTGTCACCTTCAAAAACTCTACGTCGAATCTCATCAATATCTATAACGGTGTTTCGCAAGGGTCCATATGGGACCCCCTACTATTTGTATTATATACATCACGTTTTGAAATACGTCCGCTGTTTGTGTTGTTTACAGTATCTAACTTAAAAAATTCATCTCGGCCCAAAAAAGGAATTGAATCGTGAACATTTTCATGCGATTATTTTGTACAACTTTCGACGTGAATTAATTCAGCAACACTGCTTGGATGAACTTGATTCAATTTTTGGCGATAAAGCTCCATCAAGAACCAGTCTTTATCAATGGCATGGTGAATTCAATCGTGATCGTAATTCATTCCAAGACGAATTTCGTAAAGGTCGTCCAAAATCAGTTGTTGTTCCGAAAACCATTGATGCTGTGCGCGAACTGATGTTGCAAGAACGTCATGTGATCTATCGTAAGATTTAGACAACCTTAGACATTAGTGGGACCAGCATACATTCTTTTGACTGTAAAAAAATGTTCGCGTTGGATCCCACACAATTTGTCAATCGCTCAAAAAAAGGCTCGTGTCGATTGGTCGAAGAAAATGTTCAAAGTATACGATCGCGGTGCTTCGAAACACGTCTATGACATCGTGACAGGTGATGAATCGTGGATTTACGCGTATGAGCCCGAAAGTAAAGAGCAGTCGACCGTATGGATGTTTCAAGATGAGCTAAATCCAATAAGAGTTGTTCGCGCACGAAGCACTTCC
>WOGO01009113.1:0-10346 GCA_015342085.1 Leptinotarsa defecta
AACCTGGAAGAAACTACTATTAAATAATATAAACACAAAAAAGAAATCAAGTCGAGTTAACAACATCAAAAAATTTGTTATCGTTCACTTTAGGATATTCATTTTAGAAATGCCAAGGTCGAGAACGGATAAGAGGCTAAGGAGTTAAGTAAGTAAGGAGTAAGGAGGTAATAAGAAACTAAAATTTTATCCTGGTAAATTTCTGCCCTTCCGCTAATACTAATTCGCATTTGAGGTCGTTTTGGAACTGCCTGGAATTGTTTATGCTCCAAATGTGTTCGTTATTTTTGTTGAATATCCCACAATTCGTAAATTGCTTTCATCTGTCTAAATTACATTTTCCTGGATAACAGGAAAATCAGGTCATTTTATTAGCCAATTACATAACACTAATCGTCTTCCGGGACCACCTGGATGCAATTTTTGTGTACTTTGTAACATTTAAACCGCTTCTTTTAGATGTCTCCAAGCACTCCAAGCAATCACCGTCCAATAAGCATAATATCTAATTTGGCAAAAATATTCGAAAAAATCCTCAAAATACGTTTAATGACCTTCACAGAGAGACACCATATAATTTCAGATTTCCAATTTGGTTTTCAAAATGGAAGATCAACCACTGATGCCATCGTTAATTTAGTCATAGTAATGATCACTTAGATAAAAAGCGACCATGCCTGGGATATTTATCGATTTGGCTAAGGCCTTCGATACCATTAGTCATGAAAAATTGCTATCGAAATTAAATAATCTTGGTATCAGAGTACAAATGGTTAAAATAGACTATGTACTGAGCGACCCATTAGAAATTAAATACGGAGTTCCCCAATGCACTGTTTTAGGGCCAATCCTATTTGTATTATATTGAAATGATATGTTATCCATTGATATTTCTGGAAAAATGGTCTCATATGCTGATGATACAGTACTAATAATTGATGGAACAACCTGGAAAGATGTAATATCTCATACAAGAAACGATATTGACACTAGTAAATTGGCTTGATGTTTACTGAGAATAAATATTGAAAAAACATCTTACATTTCATTTTGTAGTAACAGTCATGGTTTTCCCAATGCACAAAGCATCAATATTCATTTAAGTAGCAGAAATAAGAACATAACTTTGAAAAAATACAGTTCAGTAAAATATCTTGGAATGATCACAATTGGAAAATACATATAGAATATCTTTGATAAAAAGACTCAGATCCCTTTTGTATGTTTTTCGAGCACTTAAAAATATACTGAGTATCAATGATTTGGGCAGTATATATTTTTCGTTGGTTCAGTCACTAATAATGTATGCAAATCTAGGATGGGGAGAGGTCTATAGTACAACTGTACAACTGCTTATGGTACTACAGACACGATTTCTCGAAATTATCTATAATTTAAATTTTCGTTTCCCGTCGGCACAAATATTCCAATATTGTGATCTGATGAGTTTGAGATATCTTTATTTTAAAGAATTATTATTATTTATATTTCACAATAGAAATAAGTTCGAAAACCATCAACATGGATATGAAACCCGACTCAAAGCGAGTAACCTAGATATACTGAAAATGAACAAAGCTATTGGACAAAGATCAATTACATACATTGGACCCAAATTATCCAATCTTGCTCCAGATCATGTAAAAACGGAATATGTGTTTAAGTTTTTCGAAAATTTCAGTGATCAAATTGCTCAAACATGAAAACATAACATTATTATAAACAAATTCTACTGAATTTATGTATCAATTTTTCATATATACTTTTCATCCCTACCTAGCATTTTGAATACTTTTAATTTAAGACGAGTTTGTATTTTATATTGTAACATTCATATTTTTATACGTTTACACATTTAAATTTTCACGTTTTATATATTTTACATTATGTACACGTTTAGAGATTTTATACTTTTAGATTTTATATTCAGTGTGTCTTTTTTGTAGTATACTGAGAATATTATTCATTACTTTTTAGGAAAAGATAATATCGACATTATTAATACTATTTATAAATATAAGCACTAAAATGTTTTGCCAGAGTAACTCAAATTACAATATATCTTGACCATCTTCAAAAGAAATAATTTCGATATTGATATTTCGCAGACAAGTTTTCCAAAAACTTAAGTGAATCATCAATACCTATGTTTCCTCAGATAAAAATTCAATAATAAGACTTGCTTTGACAAATCTTTCCTTATATTTATATTACTCGCCAATTTTTTTCTATTCTATTCTATGCTTTCATAAATACATGTAATTTGGTGATTAATAAACTACTACTACTATTACTACTACTTTCGTATACGCAGTCGACACAACAATCGTTGTTACAGCAGAAACTATCAATCAGTTACAGGCTAAAATAGATACTGTAATAAAAGAATTTACATACTGGTGTGAAGTGAATCTCCTCATCAATAATGCAAAGAAAATGGTCTCCATTGAATTCACTAGTACCTTAAAGCGCAGTAAAATAAAGTTTATAATCTTGTAAAAAATTACGACAAGAAGAGATATGTCCTTTCTAGTTTTTTCATATGTTTATTCCATGACAATTTCTTATCAATGTTTAAACCTGAAAATTTTATGGTTTCTGTATATGTAATCAAACATAATCGAATTATTTGAAGTATTGATTGGTCTCAGGGAATTATTCATATATGATCATTTATTGAAATTAAGCCTCAATTCATATTCAATAAGCAAATGAGAATTTCATCCAAATCATTCTTCATATCATGTACTAGTATCACCAGCAAATAATTTGATTATGCCATTAAATTTCAAATTGGCTAGAGAATTGTTATAAATAAGGAAACAAAACAGGAACAAGGATGGATGTTTGGGGTACACCATAATATCATATCATTTCTTTTGAGCTGAGAAATGAGCCTATAACTATAACTGTATAATATAACCATAGATAGGTTACATTCATTTTAGATTATTGTTGACTAATATCACGTTTTGTGATACCCAAATATTCACTTTGATCCAGTATAATATACTTTGTTTCTAGTAATCAGTTGGTTATTAGTAATCATTTATTATCTTTCCTTAAAGATTATTGCTGTTACCAACCAAACGTATTTTTTTTCTGGACATATTGTGAATCATCATCGCTAATTTCGATTACCAAATATATGTTCCATTTCAAATTTAAAAATACTTTAACTCGTGTAACTCATCAATGTCGAATGAACACTGTACTATTTGCGTGATGGTGGAGAGGTTTTCTTGGAAAGAAAAAGAAATGAAAATTTATGTTAATACTTTTGGTCAAATTTTGTCATTGTTGAAAGAAAACATATTTTTTTCAGATGGTATATTTATGATAAAATTGTACAATTTCTAACAGGCTTTCACAGGTGATGCAGTACAAGAACTTTTCTTCGCAGCATCGGATAATGATACTCCGGACCATACCCAGTTTGAACATCCTCCTTGAGCACACAAAATTTTCACGGCCATTGAGTTAGATCCAGTCATGTGTCCACGAATGCCTTTGGCAGTGAACTTGGTGATGGGAATGTTATTTTTAGGTTTTCCTGTTGGTTTACCGTTTTCGTAATCCTGTTCGATGTTTATTCCAAATTTACGGATGCCTGGAAAAAATCACCATTCGAATGATATACATTGTGACCAGTAGCTTCATTTGAAATTCAGCTTTGACCTGACAACGACAAAGCAGTTAGACTAGTATGAGGAGTAGCAGTTTGTGGTGAATCTACCCACCAAATAACGAAAACTATTTATTGAGATATGAAACCAGCGCTGAAAAAGTGTCTTACATCACACCGGCAACAAAAATGTGTTGCATTCAATTCAAACTTTTCCGAGTTGAACTATGGAAAACTCTATCTTTGAAATCACGAGCACAATCCCCCTTGTCTGTTGTACGTGTTGGACACACATATTTCATTGTTGTCTACTATCAGGTGAATAAAAAACAATGTTATTCATGATAATCATCACAAATTTTCACAATATAGATTTCATTTCCAATACACTACACTAGAAGTTTCCTCATTTGGACTTTCCAACAATGTTTGAAAACACATTGATCCCAAATTTGGATGCGAATAGTGTAATAGTTCTTGACAACGCTTCCAATCATTCGCGACAGCTCATCACAGTACGGAATGAAAATTCGAGCAAAGATGAAATACAAAGTTTTTTAATGTATTTTGAAGATTACTATACCAAAACCAACTACTTGAAGTTTCAGAGACAAAAACATTTGAAAAAGCGTATGCTCTAGAGAGTATTGCTGAAAAGTATGGACAACATCATACTGAGACTACACACTATTTTTGTGATTTCAATCCTATCGAGTTGATTTGGGGAAAATTGAAACAAAGCATCAGGCGTAAAAAAAAAATTCAAAATTTTATCAGAAGGTAATAGAGCTAATTGAAGAAGAAGTATCTGATATTACCAAAGAAAACTGGCAGAAAAAAATCAATAATGAGTTTCAATAATGAGTTAATTTGGAAAAGGAATTATCAGAAACTTTCGAAGAAAGGAGGTGAAATGTTTTTGATGCGATCGATTGTATATCTATATATACCAAAAAAAACTCCATTATTGTTTAACTTTTTTCGTCGATTTATATGTTCAATTAATTGTTTTTTACTCATTTTCACTGCCCTGAAGAAGCTTCCTACTAGAAGCGAAAGCTTGGCAAAGTAAAGCAGAGTTTTTGATTTTTGATTTTTTGACTGAGAGACCCCGTTATTCCATTCTACTGTACATTTCTCCAGTCGCTAAGATTCTCAACTTTAACTATGTGTAAAAATGTATATAGTGTACATAGCGTAATTTTATATTTTTGATTATTGTCTTTATTGCATAATTTGTATGGATGAACTATTTTTGGTAATGGTAATGAATTGAATATTATCGAATAAATGGAGCTAAACGATGACCTGTTTGAGCTTTGGCATGAGAAATCATGTGTTCTATTTCTGCGATCAAAAAATTGTCAGTGTGCGGCTAGCCTTATTCTATAAATGTTTATTGTTGATGATATACTAGTTCGTTGTTGTTTCCTCTCTCTTTCATTATCAATCTTTGAACAAAAAGTAATTCATGTTAACTCAGTAAAAACATTCTGGTTCAAGTTCATCTTATATTACCCTTGTATATTTCGTTCCCAACTGGGTCGCATCATAATTTTCGTCTCTTGTTAGTCTAGCTAGATTTTCGACATCGTAAATACGCTCCTATCGAAAATAAATTTCGTCTGAGACACGAATGCAAGAGAGAAATGAATATATACCTCGTTCTCTCTCAGTTATGAATAACTCATACTAATTAATTGGTGTAACCCAGAGATAATTGCGTGTTGTAACGTATTCTTAGTCATGGCAGTTTATAACGCTTAGTATCGAAAGTCTTTAGAGTTAGACGATGGTAAGATGAATGAGAATATTTTTTTTGGAGATTTTGAAGCCCGAACTTTGGTTATACTATTTTCAAGGTTATTGCACCATTTGACTTGATGTTCTAGATTTGGCACTGCACTATACCGGGGGTTGTTTTTACCCTGAGGGTGGATATCACCCCTTTTCGAGGGGGTGAAAATGTTTTAATTGAAATGTGTCTGTAAGGGATAGGTTAAATATATTATAATTTCAAAATGTGAATGGTAGCACTGAATTCCCAGGAATGACTGACGTTCATGCCTTAATCTGTTATCAGTTATTCTAAACAGATGATGATAAATCACAACCACAACAATATTTTCATTTTGATACCGTTAAATTTCTGAGAATTTAGGGCCTACTATTGGAGAATTGTAATACAATTCTGATCATTTTTTGTTGAATTATTTTTTTCCCGACCCCTGTTTTCAGACGGTTTTTCGCGAATAATTCAAAAAGTAAGAGTTTTACCTGGAAAAATAAATTCCTGGTTGAAATGTAGCTCATAAAAAATAAAGCATGGGGTTTATGTTGTCTGCTTAGGCCCATCACTGTTCCATCTAGGTTCTCAAAAATATTTGAATATGCATACTTACATCGTTTACTACATTTCATTGAGAGGCATAACATTATCTCCCCGATTCAACATGGTTTTCGATCCAATATGACCACTATTACTGCTGTGACAGCTTTTTACTCAAAAGTCTTGGAGCACATCGAGGCTGGTGAATGCCCTGCTGGAATATTTTGTGATCTCAGTAGGGCATTTGACTGCGTCGACCACAATATTAATAACTAAAATATATTCATATGGAATAAGAGGAAATGCCCTTGACTGGATAGAGTCTTTCACCAGAAACAGGAGTCAATTTGTTTCGGTGCATCATAGATCTGAAAATAGTCATCACAAATGTATTTCTTATACACAAGTTTTGACCATTGGAGTACCTCAAGGATCAGTGTTGGGGCCGCTATTATTTATATTATATTGTAATTATGTTGGGACCACGGTTGCTGAGAATACGTGCGTTATGTATGCAGATGACACATCACTTCTAATTTTGGACAAAGACGACACAATTTTGAAAGAACATTATAACACGGTGTCAAATCATTTGGTTTCTTGGTGTACCGCCAACTCAAAAACTTCATTAGTAGGGTTTCATCACAAGCAAACAATCTGTTCAAATCTAGAAATTAAAATTAATGAGAATGAAAACACACTTTCTTTATCCGATGAATGTAAATTTTTGGGACTCACGCTAGATAATTGTCTGAACTGGAAGAGTCATTGCAATAAACTGATATCGAAACTAGGTTCTGTTTCGTATCTGATACGAAATTTTAAGCCAATATTAACCACTGAACAGTTAGTAAATTATTACAATGCACATATAGAATCTAGAATCAGATATGGCATTTGTCTTTGGGGAAGCTCTTCATTGGATCCAAATGTATTTATTGCCCAAAAAAATTATATGGATTTTAGCAGGCGTTAATCAGAGAACCTCCTGCAGATATTTATACAAACATTTGAAAATTCTAATTTTCCCGAATATTTTCATTTTTGAAATGTGTGTATTCATACACACCAATAGGTCGAAATATGATCGTATTTCATCTTACCATAATGTAAATACAAGAAAGTGCAATGATTTTTACATGAATCCCGTCAAATATAATATAACCGCTGACTCACCTTCTTACTTGGGGCTGAAACTTTATAGCAAACTGCCCGACTCATTGAAAACTACCGATAGAATTAAGGTTTTCAAAACCAACCTCAAAAGGTTTTCATCAGAACATAATTTTTATGCTACAGATGAATTTCTCAATCTTCCGTAATTTTATTTATCTATCACATTAATTTAATGAAGCTGGAGTCGAATGAAGTTGATATGTTATGTATGCATATGACAATCTTTCAAGTATGTTTGGTTTGATTTTTCTGTAAGTATTATTTCATATATATGTACAAATGCTATTTTACCTATCCTATAACTTTGTAAGTTCTACAAGATGAATAAAGAGATTTGATTTGATTTGATTGGACATAACACCTAGGCTGAAAAGTGTCGGGTCTAAGGAAGAGAACGCATTTATTTTGTTCAAAATTGTCTCTACTGATCAACGTAGTCTCCATCAAGAGTCACTCAATCAATTCAGCGCCGCTTTAACATTTCAATATCACTTTTGTAGAACGATTTATCTTTTGCCTCAAAATAGGCCTCAGTTTCAGAGATAATCTCTTCATTGGAGCGATATTTTTTACCGGTGAGCATTTCTTCGGAGTCTGTGTAGTCAGTAGTCGCTGGGAGGCAAATCTGGCAAGTATGGTACATGCGGGAGCAATTAGAAGCCCATTTCAAGCAATTTTTCCATCGTTTTCATTGATTTGTGACACTATGCATTGTCTTGATGAAGCAGCACTTTTTTTTCTTCAAATGGGGTAGATTTTCCGCAATTTCGTCCTTCAAACGCTCCAATAACTCTATGTCACTAGTCACTATTGATGGTGTTTCCCATGTTCCCTGGACAATTACAGGTCTATATCTATCATCCCTATTTTTTTCCAAAGTCGTTGAAATAATAATGAAAAAGCGTCTGTATGATTACTTCGAGATTACAACTTCTTTTCTCAGGGTCAATATGGGTTTCGCAAAAATCGGCTTTTGATTGTGTAGCACACAGTATACTTCTTAAAAAATTGTATTATTATGGAGTTAGAGGGGTATCTCTGTCACTCATAGAATCATACCTTTCAAATAGGTATCAGGCGGTTTCGTGTAATGATGATACATCAAATTTTGAACCTATTGAGCACGGTATTCCACAAGGTTCAATACTTGGGCCCCTGCCTGTTATTTATGTTAATGACATATGTGATTTCGTATCTCCCTATAAGGCCATTCTCTATGCAGATGATACAACTTTAATATATAGCGATCAATCATCATCTAATATTCCACAAATAATGAAAGAAGTTCAGAATCAAACCAACACTTGGTTTCTAGCAGATAAATTGAAGTTGAATAGTGGCAAAACTCAAAATCTTGAGTTCACCACTGTAGGTTCAGCCGGCCGCAGCCGGTTGTTTTTTATGGAGATCGCAATAGTAATTTTTCTTGATCATACTCCTTGTCCATTCAAATCTCTATCTCCACAAAATCTTCATTTGTTTATAGCAGAGTAAACCTCTGACCCAATCGGCTTTCATTCAAATTGTCGGTGACAAAACAATAAAATATCAGATCTTCCAAGTCTATCAGATGACCGGACACATTCAGCATGATAAATCAAGTTAGCTCAATATAACCGTTCATCGTGAAGCAATACTATTAAAACAACAAAATATTTCAGTGGGACTTGTCAAAACAAATTAAGACGTGTTGAATTAACACTTGAAGCATTTGATGAAAGTTAATATCAGATTTGAGTCGGGCCGGTAATTAATAAAATAAGTTATTCTGCATAAAGACTTTAATGCTCGACATCTTAAATGCTCTTAAGTGTGAATAGATCTGGTTCGAGATAAGACTGTAATATGAATATTGATGGTCCACATATAATTATAACACATTTTTTTCAGGCATTGAGTGGGCTCAAGGAATTAACGTATCGGAATGCAACCTTTTCTTCGTTAATCGGTTGCAAAACATCGATTTTTTATATAGGAGCTCATTGAAAACATGTAATTCTTTTTCATTTTAATAGCTAATAAATCAGAGGAGAGAAACAGATCTGTAGGACTCAATATTAATCAAAATCTTTCAACACGTGATATTCATGTTTTCCCACGTCCTGGAGAAAGGTAGAAGAAATCTGTCTAGACATTAACACGTGCATCAAATAATACAAACTTCAGGATCACAAAATCTATTATTACTACTACTTTCTAAGGTTCAGACATGACTCCTTTTTTTGAAAATTCTTTTATTTATTGTTGGGTTGTGTGAAATATCTCGGATTTTCTAACCGACTTCAATCGTTTGAAATGGAGTTTTCCGGAGAATTAATGTGAACTGTAAAGGAATAAACCTGACTAATTCATTTTGAAAAAACATCCAATCTTACTACAGATGAATATACAGATGAATCCCAAATAGTTTTTTGTTTTTTGAAAAACAGTGTTTTTGTACTATTTTTTAGAATATATTTCGCCGATTATGATCAAATTTGGTATATTTGGTAGTAGTAATGAGCAGCTCCCTTTGGTGTACTTACTTTGATTCGAAATAGTGGCGTCGCAGAGGGTTACCAATAGTTTTTTCCAAATTGGATACCAACATCAGATACTCTAATCCAGTTGAGTCAAAGATACGGCATATGGCACCCGGACCTTATCACTATGGCCTGCGATCGCAATGTGTCACAGAAAGAAGAACCATGTTTTCAGAGCTTTTGGACTTCACTCGTAGAGGAACTACGACAGTTTTGAAATGAACAAACTACATGTATACGCAGAGTCGGATTAACCTTAAAGCAGAGTATGCCACTGCCTAGGGGCCCAGAATCGACAAGGGCCCACTTCAGTCCGCAAAAAAAAGTTTTATGGATCGAAAATGATAATCAACAATGCTATTCTTTTTTTTTTTCAACGCATGTAACACTTTATACATACAGAACCATCCAGTATCTAATATTAGAACTAACATAATCCTTCGGAACGCAACTGGACTTCATTCACGTTGGGGGAATCCCCGATTCGTTGGGTGCGTTCTGTAAGCTTCCGTAGCGTGATAATAATTTGTAGCGATTTAGCTTTTTTTGGTGACATTTTTCAGCCTTGTCCAAAATTTGTCATTCGATTCGTATTTTTGCCTTGAAAGTTTAAGGAAAGGTCCGAAAACGCGCCGATAAAAATTACAAAAGTTATAAACAATCAAGTGAAAAAAAAAATGGGGCTTTAGTTTTT
>WOGO01009114.1:0-10346 GCA_015342085.1 Leptinotarsa defecta
CAGATCAATTTGATATGAATCTGGGGACCCCACGAGGGGGGTCCCCAGAGGGGGGTTCATGTACATTCCCATTTGCTAACAAGAAATGAGGAAATTCACTCTCATCAAACGAGACGGATAAACGACTTCCATCAGGTAAAAATAAACCGTGATGACCACAAAGGTTCGCCACTTTATGATGGGGAAAAATATTTCAACTTATTGCCACACAGCATCAGAAGTGAAACAAATTTTCTCAAATTTGCGAAAAAAGTCAAAGACTTTTTGGTAAGTTGTTTTTATTCACTGAAAGAGTTTGAAAATAATATTTTTCTGTAATATGTGTTCTTATTGATACGAGTGATATTAGATAAAATATCTTTTGTAAAATGTGACGTGTCATATATATATATATACTGTTGTGTCAAAAATTATGAATAAATTTGATTTGATTTGAATCTTGCTAAGATATAATTTATCCCGTTGGTTATCATTGCTTACTAATATTTTATTCCAGGGTATATCTATTGATGACAACTATTTTATTTCGCATCTTATCTTTATATTTACTTTAAATACTATGGCTTGTGTATTTTAAAATAGTTCAGTTCCACTTCAGTTACAACACAGTTGTAAAGTTGTTACCTGCTGTTTATTTAATAAAATAACACAGTGAGAATCGAATTATTCTTCATTTGTGGGTGTTATTATAATAATCATGAGTAATTCAACAAAACTGTTCTCAAAACCCGGAGGGGCTTCAACGAACCACAACTGCTTGAGGTCCAACGTAACTGGCGCAGTCGACGGTAGGATACTTGTACAGGCAACAAGCAAAACCAACTAACTGCCTGGTGATTAACAAATCTTCAATAGGAGTCACCACCAACAACCACAGTGTACCGAGGAGGACTGGATATTCTCTCACGGCACACAGGGCAGATTCTTGGACTGGATATTCAAGAAGAAGCTAATAACCTTTATGGACGGCCGATTGTCCCCGGACTGGTTCAACAACCAGAAAAAAGGAAGCAGAAAGCAGACAACCCAAGAGGGCCACATACCACGCACACAAAGTGAGTCTCTCATTCTTTTTCCCTACATTTCACATCCTATATATTCACTCCTTATTTTGTTTTGAGGCTTAGTTCCTAGCGAATTATAGTAACTATTATTTTATGTTTCGTGATCTACAAGATCTAGCAAACAAAAACAGAGAATTAAGACAACAAATAAAACAACTTTTCAACGAATCTGGTTCTTCTTCTGAAGAAGAAAATCTAAATATTTTTATTCAGATTTAAAGTCAATAACGCAAGATTTATCAACTTTGAATATTTCTGAAATAACTTCAAATATACCAAACTTAACAATGGTTGACACAAATTATCAACAACTAAGATTATTTTTAGACATAATTCCAACTTTTGATGGAAATGCATGCGAGTTGAATAATTTCATTTCAGTTTGCAATGAAACTTTTATACATTATAGTAATGAATCTGAAGCCATTAAAAAACTTATTTTGTGAGCAATTATCGGAAAATTGAGAAGAAAAGCACTCACCTTAGTCTCTAGTAGAACAGAATTAAATACATGGAACCAAATTAAAGACTTATTAAAACTTTCATTTGCCGATTGAAGATCTTTCACATGTTTACTACAAGAATTGCACAGTTTAAAACCACACCCAAAAGAAAATTCTTACAATTTTGGCGTTAGATGTCAATATACTAGAAGTTTAATTTATTCTTCTATAAACAATGATCCAAATTTAATACGACCAGGAAAAATTGCCCAAATTAGTAACATTGAACAATTAATTTTGGTCACATTTTTGAAACATTTGCCACTATTAATTCAAATGGGTGATAGATTGAAAAACCCAACTTGTTTAGAAGAAGCATTGAAACACGTCATTGAAGACGAAAATTTTCTTTCGTTAGTTAATGATGGAAAAAGAAATAGTACTCAACAAATTCCAGCTCCAAATTTCAAAACACCAATGACACCAAAACAAAATTATTCACAATTCCATAGCCAACAACAATAACAAACTCCTAAACAACAATTTCAAATTCAAAATCAATCACATTAAAACCCTCAATCCCGATTTTATCCACCTCAAAACAAGACTTTTCCAAGTCAACTTATTCAAGTGAATCAGGTTCCACTGAAATTCTTTACAAATAAGCAAGTTTTTGGTAATACTAAACCTAATAGTACTAATGTATGGAAACCTAAAAACCAATTTCCATCTCATAGACCCACACCAATGACAACAGTAACTAAAAACATGCCACCAAGAAATGATTTTTTCCAAAATCAATCTAGATCAACTTTTCGATCTGAAGAAATTCACGCGATTGATCCAAATTTAAACGATAATGAAGAAAATGAAGAAAATAATTTTGAATTCAGTTATTCTAATGAACAATTATTTTCGGAATCAGAAAATGAACAAATTGATGAAATGTCAGATCCGATAACAGAAACTGAAAATTTTATTTAAACAGCCTGTGGAAAGGAAATCATTTAGAAATTAATTGCAGTGACAATAGAAAGTTACCTTTCATAACGATAGAAGGACATCATAAACCATTAAATTTTCTTATCGATTCAGGCAGTCATATTTCTTTAATAAATCCAATATAGCTGAAGAATATTTAGAATATATATTTATCAAACCGAATATGATTGAAACATCATGCGGACAACAGTTAGCTAAATATGAAGCTCACATTCCCGCATTTTCAGAATTTCTAATTGATGAAAAAATTGCATTTACTTTATTTGGTTTTCTTCCATTTTTCGACGGATTAATAAGCTTTAAGAATATTAAAAACATTAGTTTTAATTGGAACTTTCAAGAGGTTATTTGATTAGAGGAAATGTTAAACAGTGTTCTCCCTCAGAGTACGGTTTATATAGTATCAGTTTGAATGAAAATGAAATTCTAAGAACAAAGCTACCAACTAATGCAACAGTTGATGGAACGTACTACATTCCGTATAAAGAGATAAAATGAACATTGCTTCATACCAGAAAGTATTACAACAGTTGAAAAGGGCTATGCAATTGTGGAAATTCATAACGTTAGCATTGAAGATACCTATGTAAAAATGACACCACCATTATAAATTCATCCTTAAATAGGCGAACTTTTTAAAACCAAAATAACTAACATGAATCTATATTCCGATTCAGAACAAATTGAAGATTTATTAAGATTAGATCATCTCAATGAAAAGGAAAAATTTAAAGTACTTAATTATGCAAACAATATCATACTATCTTTCATCATCCAGATCAACCCCTATCTGCAACAACCCAAACCACTCATGTAATCAGAAATACTGATGACGAATCCGTTTATACGAAATCTTATATTCCCAGAAATTCACAAAAAAGAAGTTCAAAATCAAGTTGAAAAAATGATAGAGGACGGAATTATTAGAAATAGTTACAGTCCTTGATCAAGTCCTATTTGGATTGTTTCAAAAAAACCAGACGCTTCGGGAAAACCAAAATGGCGTATAGTAGTTGATTATAGAAAACTCAATTCAAAAACTATTCAAGATAGATTTCCTATCCCAAACATAGACGATTTGTTAGAGAAACTGGGTAGAGCCCAATATTTCACAACACTAGATTCAGCTAGTGGGTTTCATCAAATCAGAATGCACCCTGATAGTATTGATAAAACGGCATTTTCAACAAAAACTGGACATTTTGAATTCCTTAGGATGCCCTTTGGATTAAAGAATGCTCCTTCAATATTTCAAAAAATGATAAACGAAACTTTAAAATCCCAGCTGAATACAGTATGTTTAGTATACATGGACGACGTTATAATTTTTTCAACTTTGGACGAACAATTTGATAAATATAATTCAAAAATACAATTATATAAAAGCGAATTAAAAAAAAGAGCTGAATTTTTAGGTCACATTATAACAACTGACGGAATCAAGCCAAATCCGAGAAAAATTGAAGCTATAACAAAATTCCCAATTCATAAAACACACAAAGAAATTAAAAGTTTTCTAGGAATGATTGGTTGTTATAGAAAATTCATTGACAATTTAGCCAAAATTACAAAAAAAGGTAAAATAGTAGAACATACAGCTGAATTTATTGAAGCTTTCGAAACTTGTGACAAACTTTTATGCAATGATCCTATTTTAGTTCATCCAGATTTTTCTAAAATATTTACATGACCACAGATGCAAGTAAATATGTTATTGGATTAGTTTTATGTCAAGAAGGAAAACCAATTTGCTATGTTAGTCGTACCCTAAATCCAAATGAAATGAATTATTCCGCTATTGAAAAAGAAATGTACGCTATAATATGGGCAGTTAAATATTTCCAACCATACATATTTGGCCGCCATTTTAAAATTAAAACTGATCATAAACCCTTAAAATGGTTAGATAGTTTAAAAGAACCAAATTCTAAATTAGTTCGCTGGAAATTACAACTCTCCGAGTATGACTATCAAATTCACTATATAAAAGGAAACGAAAACGTAGTTGGAGATGCACTATCAATAAATCCATTAGAGAACGCATCAATCATTAATGAACCTGGCGACATAGACAAAATTATCGAGGAATTTATTAGTGAATCTGAAAATTTTACATCTACAATTCATTCTGCAGAAGAAATGCCTTCACTTACTTTTCCATATGCAGATAAACCCCTGAATTATTATAAATAGCAAATGATTACAAAAATATTCGACGCATCACCTGTACCACTTTGCATAAAAGAAAAAATTTTTGATAATGAAAGATGAAAAGAGAAATGAAAATTTCTATGTTTTTTACAACTTTCATTTGTAATTAACGTTACTGCAGTTCCGTCATATACGTTTATTATCATAAGTTTATTGTATAAGTTTGAGAATGTCCGTATAGGGCAAATCTGCAGTAACGTTAGTTACAAATAATAGTAGTGAAAAACATGGAAAATTTCATTTCTCTTTTCATTATGATCTCCTACCACGTAGTAACGGCTACATACATCAATTTATAATCAAAGATATTTCATTAATCTCAGAAAAAGATACATGGAGGAATATTTAAAAAAATTCATAAATAATTTAGTGAACAATATTACCTATCATTTATACTTCCCAGACAAAGAACATTAAAAGTGTTTTCTGAAATTAATTCAAGAAAAACTAATAAGAATCGATTTCAAATTGATAGTTTGTTCTAGTAAAGTTAGTGATGTAAAGTAACGTTAGTGAAAAAAAATTAGATGAAATGAATTATTACCATGTTTATAAAACCGGACATAGAGAAATAGAAACAACTATAAACTCAAGAAAAAGAAATTACTATTGGCAAAATATGGATAAAGACAAAACAAACTATATAAATGATTGTAACATTTGTCAAAAATCAAAATATGAAAGACAACCAAATAATTTTGAATTTTTACCCGTTCCGATAGGTACAAAACAATTTGAAATAATTCATATTGATGTATTGCCAATATCGAAAGACATTTTTTTTACCTTTTCAAAATTTACATTTTCAAAATTTGCGCAAGCCTATCCGATAATGGGAACGAACGGAATAAACATACTAGATGCCCTTTTAACATTCATATCACACTACAGCGTACCGCATACTATTGTTTGTGACGGAGGTTCAGAATTCAATAATCAAAATTTTCTTGATTTTTGCAAAATTCATGAGATAAATGTTTTGTCATCCTATTAATACTTTTTTTCTCGGTGATTTTATTTCTTATTCTTGAGCTGACTTCGATTACCCACGTATATGAGCCTCCACTCCTATATTCGTATTTATATAGGGTTCCAACCTCCTCTGGGTCTTAGACTGGAATGTCTAGTAAGTCACAACACCTAAGAACCCAAATTCTGATAGTTATATAGAAAGATTTCATTCAACACTATTAGAACAAGTAAGAACTCAGACAAGACAAAATTCAGCAGAATCCTTAGGTAACCTTGTTAAATATTCACTGTTACATTATAACAATTCAACCCACTGAATAACTGAATTTACTCCCTTTGAAATTGTTACTGAACATTTTAATACAAAAGATCCATTTGACAGAGCAGAAAAAAATGTTTTATCAAAATATGTTCAAGATCATAAAGATAATATTCAGAAAACGTACAAGGACATTGATACAAAATTAAATGAGAAAAAAATATTAAATTGCAAAAGATACATTCTAAACGAACAAAACCAATAGCTATACACCAATAAAATCAAATAAATCATAAAGAACAAACAAGAGACAAATTAGCTTTAAAATGTGTAAAAATAAATCTTATCGCCCAAACACATAATAAAGTAAAAACTGATGACTCCAAATATGCAAAACACAATTTGAAAAAACGCAGAAAATATTAATCAATCTTTTTTAATTATTTCAGATGATTCCATTGTTCATCATACTCTCATTCATTATTTTACCTAACCCTAGCGAAACATCAATTCAAAAACTTAATAACCCTATTCTACTCATGAACTCAGAAGAAATAAATATTATTGTAAGTAAACATACTTTCGTTAGTTATATGAATCTTACAGAACTTTTAGAGATGAAACAAAATTGAAACTCCCAATTAAATTTCATTAAAGGAAAACAAAATGTAAGTTATCAGTCAGATTTGTTACTTAGACAAGCAAATTCAATATCCATACAAGTTGATCATCAACTACAAACAATCAACCAACATGTTATCTCCAAACGCGGATTGATAAATCATGGAGGAAAAATATCTGAATGGTTATTTGGTACTCTCGACAATGATGATGGTGAAAGAATTTATATAATCCTCAACCATTTAAATAATAACGAGCATTTATTCCAAGAGTCAATTAACAGTCAAATATTTATGGCAAAAGAATTCATGGTACAAACTAATCGAATATTATTTCGAATCAGGTCAAATATACTTATAACAATGAATTTGAGAAAGAAATCAATGAAACAAATGTTCGTCATTTAGTTATTGATTCTTTAATTAATTTTCAAAGCCAAATAAATCTAATTATCAATGCAATAACATCTGCTAAGTTTCACAAAGTTCATCCAACATTTCTCTCGATGCAAAATTTAAATACAATTGAAAATAAAATAAATATTCTATATTCTTCAAATCAAATAGCAAATTTCAAAAATCAACATAGTTACTATACCTTTTTGGGAATTCAACGAATGTTCACAGAACAGAAAATCGTTTTCGTTATACATTTTCCAATATTGAGCCCCATACCATACAAAACCTATCTTATCTATCCTATTCCACTTCAAAAGAAAATTATTCCACCTCAAAAACCTTACCTTATTTTGAATGAGAGAAAGGAGCTATTCCAATATCAAGATGAGCCATGTACCGAAATTGAAGATATTTGCTACTGCCAGAGCAAACTTCAGGCTGAAGAGGATTGCATCGTAAGAATTATCCTGAACAATGATGCCACCAATTGTTCGACCGTCATGGTACACCTAGACCAAGCCATAGCCAATCAAGTGACACCAGACAACATCATTTTCACGACCCCTTCTAATATTATTCTAACTCAAAGCTGTTCAATGAGATACAGTCTAGAAGCTACCTCATTACAATTCCAAAATCATGTTATTTTCTTGTGGACCAAGAAAAATGTATTCATGGAAACGACGAATTATCTCCAATGACAGTGATAAAACTTCCATCACTGGACATCTCCACTCTCTCTACGAGGACTATCAAAGTGAAGCTTAATAAAATAAAATTGGAAGGAATCCAACATCTGACTTCAAAGATGAACACTCATCATGAAGTTATTTTACCCCAAGTGCCAATGCCTAACATCATTTGTTTGATGGTAAGCCTTGCCATCTACATCTTAGTGACATGTTACTATAAAACATGTTATCCCTACAACTTGATCCAGTATCTTCGAAGAACACAACTACACAAGAAAACTTCAAAAGACGACTTAGAGATGGATGGTCAGACCAGCCAACCAGACCAACCCAAGTCTTGCACTTAAGAGAGGAGGAATTACATTTTTGAATGAAACTTGGAAAATACTGACATCCCTTTTATTCCGAATGCTATCTTTGTATATTTACTACAAATTCTATGACGTGTATTTTAAAATAGTTCAGTTTCACTTCAGTTGCAACACAGTTGCAAATTTGTTACCTGCTGTTTATTTAATAAAACAACACATAGTGAGAATCGAATTGTTCTTTATTTGTGGGTGTTATTACAATAATCAAGACTAATTTAACAAAACTATTAAAAACTGTTCTCAAAACACGGAGGGGCTTCAACGAACCACAACTGCTTGAGGTCCAACGTAACTTAACGAATATAAAATATTAGCAATACAACACTTCACATCTGTTTCTCTGAAAGAGAATCATTTATCTTGCGAATTGAAGAGATATTCAACAAATTGTATATCTATGACCCACACATGCCATTTTATAATATCGAATATTACATTTCATATCAAATATTAAATATTAGCAACACAACACTTCACATCTGTTTCTCTGATAGAGAATCATATATCTTACGATTTGAAGACACATTCAACAAATTGTATTCAGTATAAACCACACATGCCATTTTATATTATCGAGTGTTATTTCATAATTAATATTAAATATTAGCAATAAGACACTTCACATACGTTTTTCTGAAAGAGAATCATGGATTTTGCGATTTGAGGACACATTCAACAAATTGTATATCAGTGTGACCAACACATGTCATTTTATAAGATCGAGTGTTATATTTCATAACAAATATAATATATTTGCAATGCAAAACTACACAATTAATTTTGTGAAAGAGATTCCTGTATCTTGCGATTTGAGGACACATTCAATAAATTGTTTATCAGTATAACCAACACATGCTATTTTATGAGATGACTTGTTACATTTTATAACAAATATAAAATATTAGCCTTAAAACACTTCACATCTGTTTTTCTGAAAAACAATCATGCATCTTGGGATGCGAGGAGGAATTCAACAAATTGTATATCAGTATAACCCACATATTTCATTTTCATAAGGTCGAGTGTTATATTTCATAACGAATATAAAATATTAGCAATACAACAAATTGTATATCAATGTGACGTGCACATGTCATTTTATAATATAGTGTTATATTTCATAACAAATATTAAATATCAGCAATACAACACTTCACATCGGTTTTTCAGAAAGAGAATCATGTACCTTGCGATTTGAGGACACATTCAACAAACTGTATATAAATATAACTCACATATTCCACTTAATAAGATCGGATGTTACATTTCATAACAAAAGTAAAATATCAGCAATACACCACTTGAAATCTGTTTTTCTGAATCATTTATCTTGCCATTTGAAGACACATTCAACAAATTGTATATCAGTATGACGCACACATGCCATTTTATAATATCGAGTATTACATTTCATAATTAATATAAAATGTCAACAATACAACACTTCAAATCTGTTTTTCTGAAAAACAATCATGTATCTCGCGATTTGAGGACGAATTCAACAAATTGTATATCAATATGACCAACATATTTCCCTTAATAGGATCGAGTGTTACATTTCATAACAAAAGGAAAATATCAGCAATACACTACTTCAAATCTGTTTTTCTGAAAGAAAATCATTTATCTTGCCATTTGAAGAAACATTCAACAAATTGTATATCAGTATGACGCACACATACCATTTTATAATATCGAGTGTTACATTTCATAACAAAAATAAACTGTCAGCAAGGCACCACTTCAAATCTGTTTTTCTGAAAGAGAATCATGTATCTTTCGATTTGAGGACACATTCAACAAAGTGTATATCAATATGACCCACATATTCCACTTGATAAGATACAGTGTTAGATTTCATAACAAAATTAAAATATCAGAAATACACCACTTACACTTCAAATCTGTTTTTCTGATAGAGAATCATCTACCTTTCGATTTGAAGACACATTCAACAAAGTGTATATCAATATGACCCACATATTCCACTTAATAATATCGAGTGTTATATTTTATAACAAATATAATATATTAGCAATAAAACAGTTCACATCTGTTTTTCTGAAAAACAATTATGCATTTTTCTATTTGAGGACGAATTCAACAAATTGTATATCAGTATAACCCACATACAGTGCGCATCATAAGTGTTACAATGTACATTTGAGTATGAACAGTTCATCCCTAATTTCATCCCTTACTGGAGGGGAGCAACCCTTTCGAAAAATTCAAATAGCATGGGATGGTGAGTGATAGCTCATTTGATAGGGGGTTTTATTCTCTATTCAACCGTGCAAAGGAATTTAAATTTGC
>WOGO01009115.1:0-10345 GCA_015342085.1 Leptinotarsa defecta
GCTCTCGACCCGTGGAAGATGAGAGGAGAGCCGTGTCATCGGCGTACAGAGATATCTTCACACGCTCGGGCCTCGGAAGGTCACTGGTGTAAAGTGAGTACAACATCGGAGAGAGCACGGCCCCCTGTGGCAGTCCAGCAAGGATATCTTTGTTATCAGACAGAGATCTCTCTACTCTGACCTGAAATGTCCTGTCTTTCAGGAAAGACCCGATCCACCGGACGAGGCCCCGACGCAGGTCGAACGTGTTTTGATTTATGCAGAAGACCTTCCTGCCAAACACGGTCGAAGGCCTTCGAGATGTCAAGTAGCACAATGTGTACTTTTTTGTTTGAGTTAAGATCTTTGATGGTGTTTTCGACCAGCCTTAGAGCCTGTAACTCAGTGGAGTGATCTCTCCTGAAGCCAAATTGTTCATCAGGCAGAACATTTCGGTCCTCGACTTCTTCGCTGAGTCTCTGGAGGACAACTCTTTCAGCCAGCTTAGCCGCCGACGAGAGTAGACTGATCGGGTGATAGTTCTGTGGGAACAGCGGGTTCTGACCCTGTTTTGTAACATGACGACGATCGCATGCTTCCACCTTCTGGGGAAGTACCTGAGGGCCAACGAACTGTTTATAATGTTTAATATACATTTGACGCAGTTGTCCGGGAGCCTTTTCAACAACGTGTTAGTTATTGAGTCGGCTCCCGGAGCTTTCTTGGCCTTTGCGGCCCTGATGTATCCCTTCAGTTCTTCCGCAGAAGCTGGACGAATATCGTCATCGTCATCTTCCCTGAGGAGTCGGTAAACCCGATCTTCCAACAGCATATCGCGATCGATGTCGTCGTCAACGTTAAGCTGAAACTGACGTTCCATCGTATCAGCAAAGGCTAACGCTTTATCGGCGGGGGAGTAGCATACTCCGCGTTCTCCGTGAATGGGTGAGAGAGCAGTCTTCTTCCTCCTGAGCCTGCGGGTGACTCGCCAAAGCTCGTCACTCCCAGGTTCGAAGGATTCCAAGAGCTCTTCCCACCTTTCGTTTCGGTGCTGAATGGCTGGTGCACTTGTCGGTGAAAGATTGGACAGCGGGACAGGTTTATGAAGCTTTGTGGATTTTACGAACTGAGTATATCGAAGATGATCGATATTGTCCTTAGTTTCAGGAGCATTATATATCACTAGTAAGATGCGTAATCCATTTTCGTATAATTGCTGTACGGGACCGACTTCTTGCAGAAAAACTCGAACCAGTTGATCGAAATTGGCAGTTTTTCTAGAGATTTAGACTTCTGTCGTATTATTAGAGAACAATATTATATGTATGCCAACTGTTATTAATTATAATGTAATAACTGATGAATACATTGCTCAGCGAGATTCACGGTTGACCTTGGATAGAAAAAGTATGGATGAGCGCTGTGGGTGCTCCGCCATCTATGTCACAAAATATGTATTAAACTTTATGCTCTACAATTTTTATAATGGATATTAATATCATTGGAGCTATAGAAACCTAGATAATCGCGAAAAACTGATTTTCGTGAACTTTGACCTTGAATAACATCCGGCGCAGACACGAGATTTCATACGACTTTTGATACACCTTTTTGAACGCCAAATTGAAGTTGTATACGAGTTTACAGCTCATTATCTCTTATTCCGACGCTGAGCACTTTTTTTGCTCACGTGACGGGACTATGAAGTTTGTTTTGGTTCTACGATGAGTTTGGCACAGTTCTATCATGCGGGGTAATTGAAATCTGTTTTGTATCATTTGGAACTGTTTCATTATCGTCTCTAGAGAGTTTCGGTCTTTTCACAACCGATTCAAAAGTAATTTCAGAACGATAACCATTAGTTGGGACATTGGAGTAAGGACTGGTTAGAACTCACAATTCGCACATATTCATTTGTGTTGTGGGTGAATGTGCAATATCTTTTATTCACATGACCTTAATCTTTATCATCAAATCTACAATTTCAATATTTGTGATTATAATTACAAACGAAACAACCGGGAAAAAATGAATGACAACATCCCAACAACTGAAGTTAGTAATGAAAGAAATAAAAAAAACAAAAATTCTACTGGTGAAGACAACTCATCATCAACAAAGTTGTTTTTACAATTGCCCGATGGAGCTCTTCAAGCTTTAGTAATAGCTATAAACTCATCGTCGTTTTCTACTGGTGTCTTTCCTTCTAGTTTGAAATCAGCAAAAGTGATACCGCTTTACAAAGGAGGTGCCACTGATAACCACAGCAATTTCAGACAGATCTCTATTTTATCAACGTTATCAAAAATCATTGAAAAACTAGTCAAAAGTAGGATAGTGGGTTTCTTGGAAAACCATAAAATTATAGCTCCCGTACAGTTTGGCTTCCGACACAAAAAAACACGAATGACGCCATCTTTTATTTTCAAAAACGTCTACACGACCCTAAATGATAAAGAAGTGGCGACGGCAGTAATTCTGGACCTGTCTAAGGTATTAGATTGCGTGGAACATGAAATTCTGCTACAAAAATACTTCAATTATGGAATCCGGGGAACAGCTTTAGAATGGTTCAGATCTTATATTACTGGTAGGAGTCAAAAAATAACATTTAGTAACAACACTTCTGATAGTGGAAAAAGTGTACGTGGAGTACCTCAGGGGTCAGTCCTATGGCCAATTTTTTTCTTGCTATATATTAACGATATGAAAAAACTTGATATATCTGGAGCACTAACCTTGTTTGCGGTACGATCCTGTTACTTTGACTCGGTCTGTCCACTCAGATTTAGAAAAAATAAAAAAATGGTGTGAATCGAATATACTATCGCTAAATCTTGCTAAAACAAATCTGATAACAATCAATGGGACTCAGAACAAGTAATACTAGGTGAACACATGATTGAAAGTAAGCCTGTAGCTAAATTTCTTGGTATATTCATTGACAGTAATTTAAAATTTGATATGCAAATTACGTATGTAAAAAAGAAGTCATTTTCTGTTTTTTTTTGCCATAAATGTCTTATCCCGTGAAATCGGATTTTCAGCAGCAATAAATGCATACTATTCACTTATGGAGAGTCATCTCCGGTATGGAATTCCTTTCTGGGGCTCAGGCAGCCATATTTTGATGCAAAATATATTCTTATATATAAGTTTGAAAGCCTTACAGAAAGGTCTACGCGTAGCGATAAAAAACTTGCCCTTCCACTGCCCACATCATCTTTGACCAGGCAGTCCCAAATCTATAGAAGTAGACAAACATATAATCATCTTCCAAAACATATTACATCAATTAATGAACCTTATTTTGGAAAAGTGAATCTATAGTTTGGAAGAACATCTTGCATACAAATTCTAATTTTTCGGTATACCACGACGTATATTACGATTTACGTCAAGTAATTTTAAAATTGTGTTGTTTTATTGACAACATATTTGTACATTTTTTCTTATTTTTGATATTTTTTGATTGTTTTTTTTATTTTTTATTTTTAATCTTCACTGTATTTTTGTGAATACTATATAGTCTTATAAAACCCACATTTTATATATTTTCAACAGTTGATGTATTTATAAACATGACACCCTTTGTCGACAAATTGTGTTACATTATAGACAATAAAGATCTATCTATATGATCGTGGGGAAGGTGGTCATTGAGTGTAAGAATTATATGCCCTGGATACGAACGAATGAATAAAGGGCTAGAATAGTATTTTTCCTAGCGGTTGAAATCATCCTTATTGATTCTTTTTTGAATTTTCAACTGTTTCCTCGAATGTTTCCTCCATGCCGCAGATGTTAGATCATAAATACGTTATTTGGGTTATGGTTTTCAACCTTTTCATTAATGGAGCAACTAATCCACTGTATCAATCCATAACTAATTGAGTTGGCAGAAGGACAGTAGGCGAAGAGAAGAGATTTTTTATCGACAAACGACTTTACTTTTCTCGGGAGAAACTGATCTCCAAAAGTTCTTCGTTGTTTTAAAACAGATGTCACAATTATATTGCTTCAGGGCACACTCTTGGAAGATGTTACAGATCCAATTTATAATAATTCGAAAGAATCCTTGTAAATAATCTCAGTCCTATAATACGGACAATAACAATTTGTTATCTTTCTGACCTTTAGTCATCCATCACTATCGTCACATGATTTCTTCTCCGGAATATATGATATACAGGATTTGTACTAACTGGGTCTTTGCTCTTTACTGATAACGATGAATGCAAGACGTATTATGGTTTTTTTAAACATACCTCTGGGTTAAATTTCCCACAAATATTTCAAAGGAACTGCTCTCATCATAAACTGAAGTTATAATATTTGTGACTGTGTGCGCATGAATTGTTATGTCATAATAGAAACAAAATCAGCAATGTCCATCACAGTTGTTAGAAATCCCATGATAAGCGACCACTCAATAGATGTATACCGGGTGTAACTAAATAAGTGTGAAACATTCAAGGAGGTGATTCCTCATCGAAAAAATGATAGATTAGTTTCGTATTTTCGCATTTATAACGATGTATCTCTGTAGTTGTTCCTAAAATATTTTTTTTTACTGCGAACTGGTTTAATTTGGGCAAAAATCCAAGAGACATTTTTTGTTTAGAATGAAACAGGCTATTGGGAATACATTTTAAAATGATAAACAAATGATAAGACAAAAAGTTACATTGGAAATAAATTTTAGGGGTTACGTTTTCCACCCCCTTACAACCATGGGGTAAACCAAATAAATTACTGGCTAAGTATCTTTTTGGTAGTACAAAATGTCAGGTTAATTTCAATAATGTAAGTTTTTTAGTGCTTGGGAAAAAAATTGTTATACAAATTTTATGTACCCTCTTTAAGGGGCTATATCTTAACAAGGGATGCTCCAATGAAGTTTCTTTATATGAAAGATCCTATCTTTTTTTCGATGAGGAATCACCTCCTTGAATATTTTACACTTATTCAGTTACATCCTGTATATTTGTATTTAGCACAATTTCATTTCATTCAGCCCTAGAATCGATGCCTTTCACTTCTTAGCGTTAAAACATATCAGCATATAATATGTTGTAATCTAACTTGAAGGTACTGACGCGCACAAACTTCACGTACTTCAAAAGTACGATATAAATAATTTAAATGCCCAAACAACTATTTTAAAAATTATTCTTCACTTCTTCCATAATTAAATATATTTATTCATCCTATTATTGTCGTGTCGATGGTTATATCCTCAACTGGAATGGCCTCATAAGCACAACTTCTTTCCTCACAGATTCTAATATTTGATTTAATGAATTGATATTTCTCAATTACTTAATTCATATAGACAAATATCCAAATATTTGTGAGAAATCTTAATTTTTCACTATAATTATCGAAATAATACATTATCTCTGCACGAAGAGCAATTGTGAAGAACATAACATATAAAGCATAAAACAAATAAAATTTTAGTGGTGTCATTTATATCGTGTTATCTCTTATTTATGTGAAAGAAATATTATGAATTTATTCACATGGCCACTAAAAGGTTATCCTTAAAGAAATAAACAAAGACGACCAGGAAATTTATGAATTTCACTGTTCAGATAATTTTTATGTGCTTTCGCTTATGCGATATTCTTCATTTCAAAGGAAATAAATTAAGCAGTTCTGTGATTGAGTGGATCGTAGAAATTGATTGTTGATGATCTACAAAAACACACAGAAGTTGATAAGTTGGTTACGCCCAAGGATCCTTCAAAAACATTCATTGGTTAACATGCATAGTTTGATCTTGAAGGCATAGAATTTGTTTTAATAGAAGATATATTCTTCTGTTTCAGTTATTTTTGAAAAAAAAATTAAAAAGGCAAGAAACAATCTTAAAATGTAGAACTCGTAGCTATGATCAATCAAAGTAGGCGGATGTTATGGGTAACTTAGAAAGATTTATATTTCTTGAAGTTTATTTTTTTGTATTCTATTTTTGAAAGGTTTCGATTAGTATTCATGACATAGTGAAATGTTTCTCGAAGAGAAAAGAATCATCGATTATTTCAATCGTTCATTGGCTCGAATTGTGAAATTTTATGACATTCATGATGATATATTAAACATCATTGGCACGAATTGTCGTAAAACTGGCAATTCTGGAGGGATTTTCGAGGCAGTATTTTTCGGATATTGCTATGACCTGAAATGAATAAAAACCTTGGGAATCATAAACGTAGAAGTAACTATAAAATTTGCAAAGGACACTTATAAAATGAAGAACGGATATACCAACAATAATTACCCGAGTAGAACAAGATTCCACATCGCTATTGGATAATAGGTTAGGTTAACCTTAACAAATTAGAAACTTATTGCTATCAAAGTGTTTAACTCACTTCCAGACTTTATCAAAAATGTTTCATTAGGCATGTTTAGATGAAAATTGAAAACTCACAATGCCCTGGCTATTATGGCATCTCTTAATATACTAGTTGATATAACATAACAGCCAATTATAAAAAACTTATGGTGTAATTTATAAATTTATATGTTGATGTTTGTGCCAACGAACATTTTTTATATTATTTTTAAATCCAATATTTATATTTTATTCATAAGTATGATTTCATTTTTCTTTACATTTAGGATTAGTTGTAGTAAATGGCTTATCAAAACACTACATCATGTAATATTGACAAATAAAGTACATACATTGTTGATCATACTGCTGTTTTCTTTTCGAGAAACATGGAGAGCCAAGAGCTCTTGCGCTTGATATTTCTAAGGCCTTTGACCGTGTGTAGCATGAGGGTTTACTGGCCAAAGTTCGATATTTTGGCTTGTCAGATACTTTTTGTATATGGCTCTCCAGCTTTCTGGAAGAACGTTCCCTGCAAGTGGCCGTCGATAAATATTTCTCTAATACTTTCATCATCAACGCTGGTGTTCCCCAGGGATCCATATTGTCTCCAACCTTCTTTTTATTGTATATCATAAAAGACAAGTGTGCTGACGACAGCACGCTTGTCTCGTCATTCCATTTGGAATATGTGGAATAACGCAATTGAGAAACATGGAGAGTAAAGAGCTGTTGCGCTTGATATTTTTAAGGCCTTTGACAATGTTTGTCATAAGGGTTTGCTGGCCAAACTTTGATGATATGGCACGTCGGATCATTTTTGTTTATGGCTCTCTAGCTTTCTGAAAGAACGTTTCCTGCAAGTTTGATGGGAGTTAAAATGGATGCCAAAATGCCTTTGTCGCGGGAATTGCAAAGGCTGCTTCTCAAAAGCTTGGAGCACTGTTCCAAATCAGAAAACTGTATACACCTAAGCAACTTTTAATGCTTTATAGAGCTCAGATCAAATCTTCTGTGGCGTATTATTCTCATGAATTGAGTTCCACCCATAAGCATGCCCTGAAGCTGCTGGATTCCATCCAGAGAAGATCCATCCGCCTGATTGGGGACACGAACATCATTTGCAACCTTGATAGTCTGGAACATCGGAAAAAGGTTCGAGATTTGTCACTATTTTTATAGATATTTTCACGGTAGGTGACTGTGACTGCTCGTCGTTTTTAGGTGCAACTCAGTACACTTCGAACTTCACTGTTTGAGAACTCTTTCATTTGGAGAACTGTATTTATGTGAAGGAAACTTCCTGAGGACGTTTTTTCAAATTAATTTAATCTACAGCGATTCAAATACAACGTGAATCGCTTTTAGAACGCCTCAGGAATTTTCCTTTAGTGCTTGTGTTTTATCTTTTAAAGAAAACCTCTATGGTTTCAAACTGAAAACATTCCTTTTTATATTCTTTAGAATAAATTTACTCATTTCAACTTAATTTTGAAACTATTTTTTCGACAGTTTTCTGTGTTCAGTTTTTGTCCAAAATAAAACGAAAGTTATACTTGAAGGAAATATATGTCAACTTAACAGTAATGAAATGTTCTGTGAATTTTTATCATTGAAATTTTCAAGAAATTCAATCCCACTGTGCACACTCAATGTTAATATGAAATATTCCTTCTTGTTTCAACTGCAACTTTTGCTATTGATTATTTATTTGCATAAATGATTCCACTGCAGCCGTAATAATGCGTTCATGTATGCCAAGTATTTTAATCGGCTTCAATTTGTAGGAAAACATTTGCAAATATATAGCATAAATTACAAGTCAGAATCAAATATTCATAGGTTCATGTATCAATAAAAGCCAGTGCAAACAACATTTTGGTTTTCAAACATTTCACTTGGTCAAGGGAAATTCATTAGGGATATGGTAGCCTTTGAAGTATTGGGCAGGTTTACATCGACAGCCATCATTTGAATTCAAATGAATTGATAATGTTTTGAAACTATGAAAAATAATAAACTGCGACTCTTATAAACATTCGATCAAAAAAGGAAAACAAATGTATACATAGCAAAATAATTAGTGACTGAATAACCACAAATGTTGATGATCTGGTGGAAAATGTTCATTCATATATTGAAGAATTTATAAATTTTAGTTATTCTGGGTTGTTCATTGATTATTCTCAACGTAAATGGCCTTCAGTTTAATATAGTTCTCAGGAGCTACATCAAAGTTTTTTTATGTAATTTGTTTTCCTAAATGTAGAGTGACTTTCTACATTTGTATATATTATCGAATCATTTGCCATAAAACGGTTTGTTATATTCTCACCAATTTCGATAAAGAATCTAAGAATGTAATATGTGTATCTTTTATGAATGGCGGACTATTATTTTGGTCATTATCATTATAGTAGCCATACAGGATTGGTTGGAATATTTTTCGAGTTTTCAATTTATGAGAATGTATATGATTGTAGACATTTTGCAGCTTTTTCCTCAAATTGACGAGAATGCATTCTTGTTTCAGCGAGATCTGCGCCTTATTCGATATCCTGTCAATTTGCAGCCGGTTGAAAATGATATTTAGATGTGATATCGAGATTTTTTATCAACTCATCAATTTTATTTTCTCAGCATTCCATCTGCCATATTTATGAGCTGTCTATCGAATATTGCTTCTTGAGGAATATAATTATCAGCTCTTTACTAAGCAGTAGTTTTTTTAGCCACTCTAGCATTATGATTTGTCCATCATCTGATCTGATGCTAAATCCGTCATTTCCCTGTCTAGCTTTTTCTCGGTATTTTCATTGAATATTTGATATAGTTTCAAAAATTTCAATAATTTTTTAATCAATTTTGTTGTCATTGAACAATCTAACATAAAACATTATTTTTCCAATCATTCGGTTCGGATTCAGAATATTTTGAAGTTGGATTCATTATGAAAAGTACTACCGAGAGATATAAAAAAAAGAAGATGATTGAACGACCAAAAAAAAACAAGTGTCGCTACAATACACAATGTTTAATAAATAACTCAACCGTACTTCTCAACTATTTACTGACAATTTGAAAATATTCCGATTATGTTATATATGACGCAAATACATGGGAATCTCTCAAACAGAAAACAGAAAGTAACTTTCAAATCATTTTACAATAGTTTGTAAGTAGACTTTTGAGTATAAATATGACAAGAACTCGTTAAATGCCCTTTACTTCCTATGCAAAATATCTGTCAGAATTTACATCACTTGAAATATCTAACAAGAGTGAAAGCTTTACCATTTTGTCAGCAAACACCTTGAAATATTTGGGAATATATTCATATGCTCATTTAAAATGGGACAGTATCGACTATCTCACAAAAAAACTACATTTTGTCACTTATAAATTCAGAAATACAAGACCATACCTACAAATAAATTATATGCGCATGCTGCGCTCTTTGAATCCCATCTTTCCTATGGAAGAGTCTCCTGAGGAGCTGCAAACACAAGCCATATGAAGCCATTAGAACAGATTCAAAAACTGACTTCAAAAATTATCAATAAAAAAAACATTCAACTGACACCTTATACAAAGAAGCAATGATTTTTGAGATTCGACAACTATATTTCTTCAAAACAACCACCAGGCAACATATCCACAGATGGGAAGTTAAACAAATTGACCATAGCTACTCGACACCCAGTAAAAGTAGTATTTGGGATGGATTTTACTTTGTAAATGGAAAATTAAAAGATATACCTTTAACTTTTCAACTCATTATTTGATTCTCTGGCAGTCAATAACATATTTTTGTTTTTCATAACATCACCATATAATAATAATAATAATAAAAATAATAATAATAATAATAATCCGTTGTGGGGAACGAGAAGTGCCGAATTTATTGGAACTATTCGTTCCCCACTCTCAGGCTCATACAAGCTAATAAGCCTGATGTAGTCCTTCTCGACCACCAGACCAAAACGATATTTGTCGTGGAGTTTTCAGCTCCTGGCGAGACGA
>WOGO01009116.1:0-10345 GCA_015342085.1 Leptinotarsa defecta
TTACTGGTCTCAACAAGTCTTGCATCATTATATTCCAATTTAGCTTGCCGTACCTTATGTCTATAAATAACTTTTGAATTTCTGTACCGTATGAAAAAGGTAAAAAGGTATATAAATTGACAAAATACACAGAGCTGTTGCAATTCGAGCTATACTATGTGGCAAAGTAAACTACTATTGGGTTTAGTGCTGTAAAATCGGTAAAATAACCCAAAGAATTTTCAACTTTTACTCACAATGTGTCGCTCGTACCGTAGAATATCCCTTATCTCCAGAGACAGACAAACGATCTTCAGATATTTTCAACTGAGGGGCCCTGTCGTGTAACGCCAACAGAACTGTATTTGGGATAGAAGTCCGATACAACCACCCAGGAATCGGTTTTCCCGCCCAATCGGAACTTTCATCGAATTCCTAAAGAAAATAAAAATCAACAAGAAGTAATAGTCTGTTATCACAATCACCAATCGAAAAAGACCTGAAAACTTTATAGACCGCCCAGTGCTGCCACATATGCAACGTACATTAGAGACTATAAACCAGAAAGTTTTCATTTTGGCAGTACAGTATCTTATTAGAAATCTTCAACCAACAAAAATTCATTGATTCGTAACGATTTCCCGGATTGTATTATCAAAAATAATGGTTTCGTGAGTTTGAATAAGTGAAGAACATAGATTTTATTACATAAAATTCGGATGTACTTATCATTTAGAATAGATCAAGCAATAATGTCGATATACCAAGGAGGTTTCGTACAGCGCCATCTGCCCGCGAATAGATCAATCAATAACGTCGGTAATTCTGTCAAATACATATCCCGAGCTTGAGAGTTACAAACAAACATACATACAGGTGAAGCTAATATAAAACGTGCAAAAAAAAGACATACCTGCCTAAAAGGTGCATGCGGATCGGGCTCTGCTAGCAAATACCTATACCCATCTTTGTTGAACGGGTGATCCAGGGGGTACCCGTGAGCAGGAAGCTTGGGAGTGCCAACGTCTGAGCCCCTGCCCTTCTTTCCTTGGGTTCCTAAATCGCCAGGAAGTTTTCTTTTGGCGTTTCTGGATTTCACTCCGGAATTCACTGGAACTGAAAGAACCTCATAAAATACACTGAATTGAATCATACAGATGAAGGCATCAGCTGGTTATTTTATACGGCGTACCTCAAGGCTCTATTCTTTTCTCTTCTATACATATATTTGACATCAACACTAAATTAGTTTGACGAGTTGAAATAATTTTTTCGTGTCAAAACCTTTGTGTCGTTTTATTACGGCTAAATTTATATAAGTTGAGTTTTAACTTCTAAAATCTCACTATACTTCTTTGTTTTTAATTATTTTATTATCAAACATGAGACACTTTGAATTTTTAGGCTTTGAAATTGATCAAATTTTGCCATATAATACTTACACATATTCAAACTCTGATTTAAAAAAAAACGTCACAAGTTATCACAATTTTATATCTGAAACTTAGTTATTTAGTTCTTGTTTGGAGTAGTGACAAAAAATGAGCCTTCCAACCGATGGAATCATTACAAACTGAAACCAGTAAAACATATTTACAAATTAGAATTCCTAGAACTGACAAATAAATGACACACACCCAGCTATCTGGACGTTTACTTGTTCAAAACAAAGATAAGGCTTCCTCTGACAAAAGCATTATAATATTTCTTATACCATCAATTTTTATAGACATAACTACTTCCCCAGGAAATCAAATCATTCAAAAAAATTGAAATAAGTAAAAATTTAATACTTATACTCTTTTTCCTGAATTTGTCAATTTTCTAGTTAGCACTTTTGCTTTGGTTTAGTAATGTTACGAAAACAAGCCATGGGCCAGGTCTACCCAACTTCAAGAAATGATAGCGTCCCCTATAGAACACTGCCAATTTTGATGAATCCACCAATATTATCGCTCGTTTTTTAAAAAATGACTGCTTACACGGGGCTTGCAGAACAAGTGATAATTAAAGCAAATATATTAAAAACAATGAAGTGTCGAATAGATCAGGAGTATACCAAGTGACTTGTGGCTCTTGCCTCAAACTTTATTTTGGCCAAACGAGCTGAACTTTTTATGAAAGAAGTTTTTTGTAGTTTTTTGAATGGAAATACCAATTCTACATTTGCAAACCATCTTCAAGAAGAAGGACAAGATGCAATCCCGACTATGACGTTTACATTTAGAAGGGAAAAGTTTGAAACTCGATTTTTTATAATGTTTAGAAATGAATAGATTTGAGAATTTGGGTCAATTATTTTGATGACTAAATAGAATTAAATAACTCCCCTTTACTGAATATTTTTACATGTGGAATCTGGTAATTAACTGACACATAAGCTCAGATAGTTTTGTTCATCACTTCTTTATTTAAATGAGTTCGTACACTTTTTCTTCTTTTCTTATGTTAATATCAATGGATTAATTCTCAAACTTAGGTACATATTTTTTCAACTCCAATTGGGTTAGTATATATGAAGTCAATTTGAATGGCATAAAAACTGAATAGTTAGAAACCTCGGCAGTTTATTTGTATGGCATGGGCGGCGTGGTATAATTACCAGGTCTTATCAATATTTTTATGTGGGAGGTTTTATATGGTATTAACTAGTAAATTTATCAGACCCGGTACATTAGTCTTTCATTGAGCTGTTTGGGTTGACTTCTTAAAGACTATAAAACTCAGATACTTAAAATTCAGGTACTTTAAATCATAGAATATATATATAAAGCATTCAAAATATACATTTTAATCAGTGTAGACATGTCTGAAGAAACTATTGTACAGCGAAACACATGTGTTTTTGTAAAACTGTTTCTGATTTGATGTAATTGTATTTTTTCAGTTTTCATTCAATAGTTCTTCTGTGCATGATGTGCCCATCTTTTTGAAGGTAAAGCAACGCAAAACAAGGGATGATAAATCTGTCTTCATGGTGAACAAGCACGTGACAAACCATGGACACAATAGTCCACTATCAATCATTTTGAGAGATGCCAATGAGCCGGGTCTGAATTTTTTTTACATCTCTTTGGAAGTATTCAAACATGAGGTCAAAGATTATGTATTTACTATGTAGGTAATGAGATTTTATCTTAGTTATAATTTGGTCTTTACTGTGTAAGCCATTAATTATATACAATTGTATTACAAAATTGTAAAACAGGGGTATCCCGTTTATACTGATAAATAAATAAATAACTAATCTTTGAGGAATAAATTCTATTATGATTATTATTATGGGATTGAGCCTTGAGGTACAACAGAATGAATGTGTTTCATCTGAAAGTGATGTGGTTTTAACATTTGATGACTTCTTGTTAGCTGTAAAGTCTAATTCATTTATTGTACAGTTGAAAGCATGAGATAAACTGCAAAATAATGCCACCATTCTTGTATATCTCACTATAACAAATAACTGGAATTAAAATATATAAACTCATAAAATATGGTAATTACACAACTATCACGCAAAGTTTTCAATAGGATTCTTGATTATTCATAGCCTACTATTCATAGTACTATTTGGCGGTTAACATATATGAATGATAATACAAAAATCCCAAGAATTAAAGTGTATGAATTAATATCCGCATCGATTTTCACAAACGTTGCGAAACCTCAAAGAATCCTGGAATATATCTACAATTTTCAAATAATTAGCAATAACACATATAAAATTAGTAACTCGCCTGAATAATCACCTGCATATCCTGGGTGTGTTAAGGTACTACTACAAGATTACTAAGATTAAGAATCACAAAAGTTAACCCACGAATCTTCACTTACCATGCTGTATACCCATATCAGTAACCTTCAACATCCCACCTTTAATCATAGCCCCGTAATTTGGCTTGATTTGGGACAAATCCGAATTCAGCAGTCCATACATATGACCGTTCGTCGCGTTGTCTTCGAATATAAAAAGAATATGGATGTCTTTGATAAGGGCTTTAGTGACGGTTATATGCCACGATTGGGTCACTCTCCGGGATGTGGTCGTTAAAGCCTCCCAATGGTACTCGATGTAGGGTATGATCTCTTTGTCTTTGCTGAACATTGTACGGTTGGTTCCCTCTTTGCAGCTGGTTTGCTGAAGGTTTGCAATGGCTGTAACACACATTTGTTGGGTTTCTGGAAAAAAATGTGATTAGTTATTGCGATAAGTTTAAGATAAAATACATGTTTACGAGCTTGACTCTTCTTGAAACTTTCTAACCCAGTCGGTGAACAATTCTTGCAGAGAAATATGTAGTTAGACATGAATGGAACAAGTTTCCCTAACTGATAACCTATGCATGATTCGTGGTACCACCTCGAACAATTTGCACAAAGGAGTTCTACGATGTTTGGATTCCTTTCTTTACCACTGAAACAGATATCTTACTGAATTTTCCAATCATTTGGTTCATGTTCTCACCAATAACAACTAGAAGGAAACTCGTTTTTCTTTTCACTTTTCTCTACGTCGAATTTCTTCAATCCATTTTCGTTTTCCGAGTTTTCGTCAGTGCTTGGTTTTTCAGAATTTTCAGCTTCATCCAAGCAGGTTTGGTTCGAATTTGAAGACTCATTTTTGCTGAAAGTTTTTCTTGTTTGAGAGAGAACAACTAATTATTGATTAAAGTTACCTAAAATCTGTTTCTTCTGCCATGACAAAATATACTTTTTTAATAAAGGCAAGTTGAGACTGAGAATAATTAAAGCTCAGTAGTTTGTTTTGAATTTTTATTTAGACATTTACGTCAATTTCGAATGTATTTCCGGTAGAAGTTTGAAGTTGACAATTAAATGAAGCTGACTTATGACGTTTTATATTCCGACCTCTGTCGTAAACGTTGTAACTATAACAAAAAGTACTGCTCATTTGAAGTTGAAAGTTTTATCAACCGATATTAGCTCACTGTCTATTCCCTACAGTTTTTTTGAGTAACTTGTTTTTGCATCCAATAATGAATTACGTATTTGAGTAACATTGTATTGTGAGATTCCCACGAAATAATTCAGAAAACCGCAAAATGTGTTTCACGAAACAGTAACTTCTTCAGGCATGTTCATACATTTTATGTATATGACGCCATCTGTGGGATTGACAGAAGACTCAATCCATGAATATCATAGAATGTCATAGATGAACGAGGCGGTTAGTTGCAAAGTCAAGCTTTGACATCGACCATAGAAATTATAATATAATAATAATAATATTAATTTTAATTTATTCACGGTAATATAAGAGTACAGATTGTGAATAAAGTAATACCACGGAAACAGTACTGCTTATGTGTGGATATACATACATATATGAGGCTAATATAAAGTAATATAACAAAATAAACATTCAGAGTAATATTAGAGGTCAAAATTTTAAAAGAAAAATCTAAAATTACCTTATATATAAAATGTATATACATGTATAAGTTGCAATATAAAAATAACTATTAAAATTTCAATCGAAAAATGTTTATATGAATTCTAGGAGTGGTAAAGAAATTGGTAATTATTGAAGGTGTTAGAAGCATATTTGAAGTTGATAATAACAGAGCTTATGTATACAATATGGCTGATGAATGATGCAGCACGAATATAAAAGAATTTATGATATTATTACGCTTAAATCGATGTGTCCATGTAAGAATAGTATCAGTATGTGTTGAAAATGTGACTTTATACATATATAACTATGACATGACATCGACAGCCAATTAGTGCACCCACGCCTTTGATGAGCATCGTAATGAATACATCTACAATAATTCAAGCGTTGACAAATGATGTAACGATCAAACAAACTTATCTGCGAAGTACGATTTAAATTCCCTGTTCGAAATCGACCAGAGTTAGTTTTGAATAATTCAATTATCATCCAGACAGGGGTGAATTTCATTTCAAATATTTACTACCAGGTTCATTATTATTTAGTAAAGATAATTATAAAAAGATACAAGTTTCAACACGAAAAATCAATATTGGCAACATTGTTCCCTATTCTAATTATATTTTGAATGAAGGCGCGAGCTTACTAAACGACAACGGCTGCTTAGACACAGCCTATCAATAAATTATCAATTTTATATTGAAAATGTTTTGATTTATCTTATCTCATAGTTCGAAGTTTCTTTGCATTTAGATTCAGTCTATGTATTTATTGATTTTATTAAGTTGAAAACCTTAAAGTTTTTGGGTATCACAGTTATCATTTAATCTATCAATGGTAGGTTGTAATATCTCATCAAATATTTAAATAGTTGGGTGACTCTCAAGTTTCAGATGACGACGACCTTTGCCCTAAGCCATACGAAAAATTCAAGGCTAGTTGTTGCTAGTCTCATACGAAGAATGTCTTCTGCTCAAGATGACGTTATTTTTCAAAATGTGGCAGATAAGGGTGTCATCATACTTAATAGACCAAAAGCCTTGAATGCTTTGAACCTATCAATGATTAAAAAAATCGGCCCAAAGATGAGAGATTGGGAATCTGAGAAAAAACTTGTCTTAGTAAAGGGAGCAGGAGGAAAGGCCTTTTGTGCAGGGGGTGATGTGAGAGCTGTAATTGAATCTCATCAAAGAGGTGAATCATCATGGAGAGACTTTTTCAAACTGGAATATGCAAACAACGCACGTATTGGCTCCTATAAAATACCATATATCGCCCTTATTGACGGTATAGTTATGGGGGGAGGTGTCGGGCTTTCTGTTCATGGTCATTATCGAGTAGCTACAGAGAGAACTCTGTTTGCAATGCCAGAAACCCAGATAGGGTTTTTCCCAGATGTTGGAGGCTCCTATTTCCTGCCCCGGATGAAAGGGAAGCTTGGTTGGTATCTGGCTCTAACCGGACAGAGGTTACGAGGATCAGATGTGCTCAGAGCAGGTATCGCCACCCATTTTTGTGAGAGCAAACACTTGGATGATCTTGAACAGGCGCTGCTGACTTGCTCTAATCGTGGGGATATAGACACCGTCTTGAGTAATTTCGAACAAAAAGAAGTTCCCCCGTTTTCTTTGGAACCAGTTTTGGCCAAAATAGACGAATGCTTTTCTGCTCCTAGTATGGAAGGAATAGTTTCGAATTTAAAAAAAGATGGCTCCAGTTGGGCTGAAGAAACTCTTAAAATTCTGGATAAAATGTCTCCAACTAGTTTGAAGGTTACGTTGAGGCAGCTCGAGGAAGGAAGCAAAATCAGCTTGGATGATTGCTTGGATCTTGAATATACCATATGCGTGAATTTCGTTAAGAATAAAGATTTCGCTGAAGGTAAGCCACCAGTTTGGTATTTAATGTGTTATCATATATATTCTGGAAAATTTTTGGTTAAGTGCAAAGATATTTCATATCTTGGCACTTGTGCTTCACTTACCTGTCCAATTATTAAATCGGGAACATGTATATGTTACATAATTTCAACAGGGATTTCTATTATATTTAAAAAAAGCTCTGAAAATGTTACTCATATCGAGTTGTCCCGAGCACATTATCCATAAGGTATCCCACATTTGACAGAGAATTGTGTCTTTTGAATCAGTCGTACAAAGCGCGGCATTTCGCTTCGAGAGATTGGTAACACTGATTTATATTCAAAAGTGATAGTTGACATATCAAAACTGACAGAAGATGTGTGAAAATACTCTGACCTTCGGTTTTGATACGTCAACTGTCAGTACTGACGCGTAAACTTTAAACCTGTCAGTTGTAAGTTCAACTTGATCATTTTAAATGTCAAAAAGTAATGTTTCATCACTAAAGTAACGTCAGGAACAAAACTGAAGCTGATATTGAGCTGTAAAAATAATCAAAACTTATATACTCCTTTATAAATGTATTTACTTAAGAATGCATATAAAAATTTCAAGTGCTACTTTGAGTTCGTGATTTAAATATTATTTCAGTTTGAATTTAATTATAGCATATTCTCATTTTACAAATATACTAATCTTTACAGGAAAAAATACGGAGAAATAAAAAACTTAAACTTACTAAAATGGAAAAATTAATGATGGCATGAATTAAGACTGTTTGTACATGGCAACTCAAACAGTCAAGTATAAAAAATATATTATATTGAAGAATGAATTATATTCTATTTTATTCTATTTTGAAACAGCGGAAATCTTTGTTGATTATTTCGAAATCAAGTCACGAATATAATTAAGTTATCCTTACCCTGCTGCAATCAGAAAACGAACCTAATTTTGAATTTTTTATCGCAAATGAAGGAAAAAGAAATGTACGATATTATTCATAGCAGAACAAATAATAATGCACATGGAATTGATGGTATCACATTCGAAACACTAGAACAAATATTCAAAGAAATATCAGTACAATTATCATTCTTTATTAATCTCATTTGTGATAAGGGTGTTCGTTCCCTACAATTGAAAATATTCGTTGTTATACCACAAAAATAGTGATCAACATTTAGTTTCAAGTTATCGACCAATTGTTTTAATTGATAATCTTGCAGAAATCTTCGGAAAATTCCTCAAAATCAGCCTCAGTTGCCATTTGGATCCCAAAAATCCGTTTCAGTGACAACACAATTTGTATGATAACATCAAATGTAAATAAAGTTCATTGTTTGCAGTGATTTATATATTATTTGACTTTCAATTTTATCATTTGTTCATAGCCGTTGTTTCTGCTTTCATCAACACATTATTGTTTTACTATGAAACTATTTTCAGGTGTTCGAGCTCTCTTAATTGACAAAGATCAGAGTCCAAAATGGGATCCTCCGACCATAACCCAGGTTTCCGATGATTTTGTGAATAGTCATTTTGAAAAGGAACAAGATGTTCTTAAAAATAGGTTGTGATTGTAAAAGACGATAAATTAAATAATAATTAACAGCTATTTTATTTTTTTTTATATATCGAAAGATTTGTAATAAAGAAAAAAGCAGGACCTGAAATTCCATCCATAAAATGTTCTTGAACGGTAATTTTGTAGGGGCGCGGAATCATGCATAACCGAGTTATAGGTTATGTCATCAATTTTTTAAGGAAATCGTGTGTTTTTTTGGAGACTTGTTATCAGTGTTTAACAAAACAGGACAAGTTGAGAGTGTCCTGGGATTTCAGAAGCTTTTCTACAGATAACTTCGGTAGCGTACTGATTTAGATTGTGAAAGGTTAGGTTACTACCCCAAAAAAAAAAGTGAGAAATATTGAAATCCTTCCATTGAGCAGTTGTCAGGAGTCTAAATTCTTTCAGTTTTTGTACAAGGTGTACACTTCTTCACGGGTAACACGTGACAAGCTCTTTGAATTTTGAATACACCACCAGTGACCTCATATTATGGACTGTCCAATTAAAAGAGAACATTGACTCCGACGATTAAAAAAAGATGAAGAGAGTCATGTCTTGACATTACCTCACTCATATACTATTTGTCCCATGGTGATGTGAAGTCACGGTTAGTCCATATTATTATTATGTCTATGGGTTCAACTAACAACTCAAAAGTGTTTCATTTAAGATACCCGATGGGAGTATTTTGTCAATCCCGTTCGTAATGGGAGAGGCTACCAATAAGGCATGTGCTTCTAGGGCAGAAGAGAACAGTAATGCATTCCTGGTTCATCCTTGTGCGTAGTGTTTATTTTTTTGATATTACCTATATAAGGAATGAGTTTTTCGATTTTTATTAGTACGCTCAAAATAGTATGAAATATATTCTTTATAAACCGTAAAGAATATAGAGAAATATTCTTAAAGTTATTTTCCGATAATTGAGAAATGAAATTATGCTGATGAAATTGTTTTTAAATATTTCTTTAAAGTTGATTTACTAATGAGTAGTAGACAAACCTTATTAGCCTTGAACAGACAACGTGTTACTTCAGGGCTAGAACAAGAGTGCCACCAAGATTTATCCAAAGCCTCGGTAGATATAATAACATTATCCTGAGGTGGGTTAAAAGGCACGACAGGAGTAAAGGTAATCGCATTGCCGACTCTTTGGCCAAGGAAGCGGCTGGACTGAGAATTTTAGGACCCAGTGGTACCTATACGGCTTGATGACTACGACAATTGCGGAACTAGCCAAATGTTACACCCATGCTCAATCCCTAAAGTATGCAGTCTTGCCAAGATTACCCTGGGCGACCCTGGGAAGCTGGCGCGGAAGAAATATCCAAGAAATGACCAGAAAAAATCTACGCTTAACAGTAGGATTTCTGACTGGCCACTGTCAACTAAGGAAATCTGTTTAAAAAAAAAATCTGTTTAAAATCTGTTTTTCCGTTAACCAGCTGTCGCACCCCTACGAACGACAACCCTCAGAAGTCGAAACTTGTGCGAGCTAAGGATTAACGAGGTCTT